>CM064543.1:18300312-18340078 GCA_032716605.1 Paralithodes platypus
CCCAACACCAAATATTATATGGCTAGGAGACTTTAACCTACCAAACATTAAATGGAGACAACTAGAAAACCAGTTAGTGGCAAATAACACCGGAGAAGCAAATACTAATACGAGAGAGCTTTTTGAACTTTGTGATTTGTTTAGTCTTACCCAACATATTGCTGAACCCACACGGGGAAACAATATCTTAGACCTGGTCTTCACTAACAACGACTCTCTAGTACACAGCATTAACATATCGGACACAACATAATCAGATCATAAATTAATTGAGATCAAAACAACCTTAGAAAGTGTACAGACAACCTCAGAATCGAGAACAAAAACCGGCCCCTTCAGTAAATTTAACTTCAATAACAAAAACATTAGGTGGGAAGAGGTAAATCAAGAAATGGAGGAAATAGACTGGGAAGATTTAATGGATAACCTGACACCAGCAGAATGTCTAGTCTTATTAACAGAAACCATGACCCAAATCTGTAGCCACCATATACCTGCAAGACAAACAAAACGAAGAAGCAAACAAGATCGGGAAAGGAGGAGGCTGTACAGAAGAAGAAAATTGCTCACACAAAGACGCACACATCAAATTCTACAGGATAGGCAAAAGGTCGAAATAGATAGAGAAATTGTGGAAATTGAACAAAGGCTAAGAATATCATATGAACTACAACATATGGAAGAGGAGAGGAAAGCTATTGCAGGTATAAAGGAAAATTCCAAATACTTCTTTTCATACGCCAAACAAAAGGCTAAAACAACATCAAACATCGGCCCACTGAGCAAAGGGGACGGCTCTTTCACAGGGGACAAAAAGGAAATGAGCGAACTCTTAAGCAGGCAGTACAAAATGGCATTCAGTGAGCCTGATGAAACAAAAGTCATCAGAGACCAAAATATATTTTTCATGGAAACCTCCCCCACGGAAACCCCTCAGATGCTGGATATTGATTTCGGTCCAAAAGACATAGAAGAGGCCATTTCCAACATGCCATCCCACTCGGCACCAGGCCCGGACTCATAGAATTCGATCCTAATGAAAAAATGTAAGGAAAACCTCTCAAAACACCTGGCTATAATGTGGAGAAGGAGTCTAGACACTGGTGACATACCAGATAGCTTGAAAAACGCAATAATTGCCCCACTGCATAAAGGAGGGAGTAAAGCACTACCAAAAAACTACCGCCCGGTAGCTCTAACCTCTCACATCATTAAAGTTTTCGAGCGAGTCCTGCGAAGCAAAATTTCAACATTCATGGAGACAAATGAACTACACAACACCGGTCAACATGGGTTCAGAGCGGGAAGATCATGTCTGTCACAACTTTTGGAACACTATGACAAAATTCTTAAAGCGCTACAAGAAAAATAAAACGTGGATGTCATTTACACCGATTTTGCTAAGGCATTTGATAAATGTGACCATGGTAAAATAGCCCACAAACTGAAAGCAAAAGGTATAACTGGGAAAATCGGACGGTGGATATACAATTTCCTCGTAAACCGAAAACAATCGGTAGCAGTAAACCAAGTCACTTCTGAGCCTTCGGATGTCAAAAGCTCAGTGCCCCAAGGAACAGTGCTAGCGCCCCTTCTGTTCCTCATACTAATTTGCGACATTGATACCAACACCAGACACAGTACGGTGTCGTCTTTTGCTGATGACACAAAATTAAGCAAGATAGTAAACACACAAGAGGACACGGGCCGACTGCAGGAAGACATGAATGTAGTGTTCCAGTGGACCAGGGAAAACAACATGCAATTCAATGAGGAAAAATTCCAATTAATACGGTACGGAGATAATAATGGTGTTAAAGAAATTACAAATTACTTAACAGAATCTAACCACATAATAGAATGGAAAGACAGTGTGAAAGACCTTGGGGTATTAATGTCTGAAAATATGGGTTTCAAAATACATAACCAGGTCAAAGTGGCGGCTGCGAAACGTCTAACGGGTTGGATTCTGCGTACTTTTAAAACACGCGGTGAATTGCCTATGATAACGCTCTTCAAATCTCTAGTGCTACCGTGGCTTGAATACTGTAGCGTATTAACATCCCCATGCAAAGCAGGTGAAATAAATGACGTAGAGAGTGTACAAAGAAATTTCACTTCGCATATAAGTTCGATAAAACATCTACACTATTGGGAGCGTTTAAGAGCACTGAATCTGTACTCACTGGAACGTAGAAGAGAACGTTACCTAATAATATACACGTGGAAAATCGCAGAGGGTTTAGTACCAAACCTACATACTCCGATAGTCATGAAATTCAGTGATAGGAGAGGCTGGGAATGCGAAATCCCCCGGATGAATAACAGGGTGCTATGGGCTCTCTGCGAGAGGGCTGGTTATCACACAGAGGCCCACGTCTCTTCAACAAACTCCCACGGCGAGTAAGAGACATGAGGGACATCTCGTTAGACAACTTCAAGAGAGCCCTAGATGTCGAACTGCAAAAAGTGCCAGACGAGCCCATCCTCGCAAGGGAGCGAGCTGTCGCTTCAAACAGTCTACTGCACCAAATCACCACCCATAACGAGGGGCGTCGCGCTCCTTGGTGCCGCTAGAAGAGCGGCGAACACATCAAAAGGTATCAAAAGGTAAGGTAAGGAAAAGGAGATGGAGGAGGAAGGAAACCCAGGATTCTTAATGACAGAGGGAAAGGATATATGTGAAAAATAGCCAAAGAGAGAGTTGATTAACCAATACATTACGATGGCGTCTATAACACTTATATTTTGGCTGATATTCTACGATTCAACGTAATTTAGGCAAATTATGTCTTCAAATGAAGACTGAAACAATATCCCGTTTCTCCTTTTTTTTTGTATTGAACGCATCTTTGAACTGATTTTGTATTCGGTGTCCTTATTTTTGTGTGTAAAATGTAAATATAATTGATAATAATTTGTAAACGCACATTGCCATGTTTAACACTCATTGGTAGGATAAGTGGTTAAATAGTGGTTAGTTGTCAAAGCAACCGAACCTTACCGGTACCTAACCTAGCCTAACCTATAGTTCAACCAAAGTGTTAATCTTCGATCATATCATTCTACTCTTACTTAACGTAGCCTAAACCCTACCCTAACCTATAGTTCAACTGAAGTGCCAATCTTCAGTTAATTATTTAAATAGGACTTCAGAGGCTATCTACCCTATTGTATTATTAAGCCAGCACACTGTAAGTAAAGAAAATTGTCAGGACTGGAGCCCCTTTTTTATAGAACTCCAGTCCCTTGCCCAATCTTCATAGCATTCTACTGTTACTTAACCTAGCCTAGCCCCTACCCTAACCTATACTTCAACCATTATGTGCATAAACAAGCTGAACAAATCCGAACAATATATAAATGGACGGGCTCTTTGGGTCTCGGTTCTACCTCCATGGTCTCAGTACATTTGGGTTGCTTTCTAAGAACTTATAAGAATGAAAAGGGTAACATGGCGATCTTAATTAACCCTCTGATTGCTATAGGTCCTTCCTAAACTAAATAATATCACTTAATATTAGCCAATGTCAAATTAAGAAAAACTTTAAAAATCTTTAAGGAGTTAAAAGGGAAAGTTTGTAAGAGATAATGGTAGAGATAGCGTATAGATAGCGCCTGGAATGACTGTAATGTATATAAATTACATGCATACATTAAAATCTCCACAATATAAAGATGAAGAGCCTCTTTGGATGGCGGCCGGAATGTTTGTTGTTTATATACAGTATAGGGTTTGCATGCATCATTTCCCCCCTGTCCGTCACTAGGGGTTATCTGCGACAGACTGTAGTAGTAGGGGGCTGCACGTCTTACACTGATTGATTACCTCCATTATCACCACCCCTCTCCCTAGTCCAGCTTTTTTCATTATCTAGGTTTTCATTTCCTTAGTTTTTCACCCATCTTCTTAGTTCCTTTTATGTCAATAATTATGTTGTATCTTTTCATACTTTTATTGTCATTTTCTTTTTCGTCATCATTTTGTTATCTTGTCGCCTTCCTAGTTCCTCTTTATTTGTGTTCATTGTCTGTGATATATATTCCTTATGTTATCACCATTTGATAATTCATCTTCCTTTAACTACCAATTCTACCATTATCACCCCCCCCCCCCCCTCCCCCTTCCTAGTCCTCCATTGTTCATTAACGCTGGCATCTTTTCCTTATATTATCACCATTTACTGTTTCGTCTACATGCAACTATATATATATTGCCATTATAAACGCTCATCCGAGTTCTTATTTCATGACCTAATATGTTTTATTTGTTTTGTCTTCGCTTGCCTCTATTCACAGATGTCCTCCTATTACTTTTCAATATGCCAGTTCTTCTGACCTTTCTGTATATTCCTATCTCCCTTTCCTCACTCTCGCTTCTTCTGTCCCTTCCATAATCAGCTTTTCCATCTTTCGCTTCAATTATGCTCTCAGTATATGTCTTGCCTGTTCTCGCTAATTATGCTCTTCTCTTCACTTGTCTTCCCTTTTGTTGTATTATTTTGGCTTGTCTTGCCTTGTCATCCCTTCTTTTATATTGTTTATTCTGATTTGTTTTTTCTTTTCTCGTCTATTGTAGTCCCTTCTACATACTGCTCTTCCCTTGTCTTCTCTTTTGTTTTCTTCTCCTTTTATCTTGTTTCATCTTGCCTCGTCTTACATCTCTCTCTCTCTCTCTCTCTCTCTCTCTCTCTCTCTCTCTCTCTCTCTCTCTCTCTCTCTCTCTCTCTCTCTCTTCGTTACCACCCTCTTCTCTCCTTTTCCCTCTCTCGCTCGCTCTTCCAGGCATTTGATGAGCTGCCAGCCAGGGACGAGCATTAACTGAATCCATCACCGAGATGTCCTCCTGCCAATATCCAAAACAGGGGTCGTTTTGGCTAACTTTGTCTCTAGTCTCCATTTTGTTACCTAGTCTATCCACCATTTTGTTTACATTCACTTGCATTCCTGCTGCCTTCAGGGCTATTTACACTAATATTTGATATGGTATACTGCATTAAACAGTTAACGAAATATTGAGAAATTTCCAGTTCATGATGTAATACAGATGTAATACAGATGCCATATTTAATGTTGTAGAGGGCTGTCTGTATGTGATCACTATGATGGCTTAAATGCGTAGTATTAATGTTAATGAATTATCCTAACCTTTGCGAACAACATTATTGCAAAAGGGTAAGCTTTAAACTAGATATAAATATGTTAGAACAATAGATTCGGTCATATTTTTACGGGACATGTACCAGGCATGTGTACAACTGTACATGATCATCGACAAAATAGGGCGTATACGATGGCTTCTGCTTCTGTGAATTTGGCTAGCTTTAGGTCCTGATAGAAGGCTGGACCCTCTATGCCAGTTTCCAGGAATCAGAAACTCGATTACCAATACAAATATCAATGTCGGAATTTCCAGCGTAAATATTCCAAATGAGGAACACAGGGCATGAGCACAAATGATATTGGATATTGTCTAATTAGATGACTGCTCTCTCTGACTCTCTCTCTCTCTCTCTGCCAATGCTCACATACATACAGTACATCCCTAATAATGTCCTAATCATTTTTTCCATCTATTTATCTTAATCTATCACCAATTCTCCCTACCAATAAATGCCTACAGTGGCCGATAGAGGCGCTGAACGCAAGGTTTACCGCGGTGCATTGTGGGAAATGGGCGACATCGCGGAGCTATCCACCCTCCCTCTCCTTCAACAATTCTATAATATATGCAGTTAGTCGAAATTTCTGTAGCTGACACATACTTTGGTCTATGCATACTTTTGTTTTATATATCTTAAAATCACTCATATTCATAAATAACGTATATTTACAATACAAAGTCAGCAGTTATTTTCCCATCAATTTTGTTATAATTAATCAGCTTATAATTATGGTTGTAGTCATTATCAGCTGCATATGGACTTTCCCTTTATTACTATACTATATAAACACTAGTGTAGTCGTATACTGTATAATAAAAACTTGTCGAATCACACAAATATTGAGATAAACTGTGCATATCCTAGGTGTTGGGTATAGTGATGTCTACAGTCGTAGCTCTGGCGCTAGTTCAGAAACGTCCACCAGAGGTCTCAAAGGAATTGTTGGTAGGGAGAATTTACTATTATGTTTATCTGCATATAAGTCTGTCTAAAAATCTATTTCTATCTACCAAATAATATTATTTGCCTCGTACGCCTTTATTTATACACACATTACTTTCAAAGTTCCACGATACTCCATCCTACTATTCTTCAACTTCCTGCCAATCTCTCCATTCTACAACCCTCCCCCAGCCTTTCCTCCCCCATATGACTCATGCCAACCCCAGGGGGAGAGGGGGTGACTGAGGAAGGAGGCAGGGGAGAACATTCAACTTGAGGGAAGAGAGTTAAAATCTCCAGGGGGTAAGGAACGAAGGAAGGAAGGAGGATTGGTTGAGAAAATACAAATTACATATTGGTGTGATGGAAAGTAGGCTACAACAGGCCTACTCGGTTCATATGGGCATGTGTACTTTGGTGTTCTAAGGTATTTGATGTGCAAAGATTCATTTATTAATGGTCAGGATAAGATGTGCATAATATTTCTCTCATAATAGGGTAGAAGAGGAAGACTCAGAAGTATTGGTGGGCTTAAATCAGGTTAGCAACTGATATACAAGCATCTGATATGTTTGTTCATTGACTGGAACAGAACCATGAATATTATGATGTTTATTGTTATGCCAAGAATGAAGAAAGAGGAGCGCCAAGAAGTCCCCAGTAGCACTAAACCAGCCCCAACACCAAAGACAACACCAGCTACAACTTCAACCGACAGAATAGCTGCGATCCAGACGAACAACACTGTGCCCCCTCCAAGGCACCTTTCTTTACCCCCTGCCACCCCCTTTTCTCTCACCTACAGGTACAGTCAATCACAGAGCCTGTGGCGTCAAAGCACCACCCACCAGGGATACTCATCATGCAGCTGGCAGTGTACCTTCTACTTCTCTTGCCACAGGAGTGGGGAAAAGACAGGAGAACACACAGCCAGGAGGACAAAGGCATGAGACCCGCTCTAACCCCACTACCAAAGGTCCTTTACCCCCTCAAGGATGCTGAGAACAGAAAGAACAAGAAAATTATCAAGGAGCAAGAGGAAAAATTGTTTGGTAGCCTCACCCCCTTTCCTGAAATCAACAACCCATTTTTTTATGATCTACCACCCTTAGCAACCCTTGAGAGGTAAACCTAGCAACTGACCTCAGCAACCATTGTCATGCCCATCCTCATTCGGCAACCCCTGTGAGGCACACCGAGAGTTCAGCAACCCTAGCTCTTAAGCAGAATTCGGTAATCCTGTTCTCTGTCCAACAAAGTGACCACCCTCAGCAACCTTTGTGTGGCCACAACCTCATTCAGCAACACCTGTGAGACACTTGGAGAGATCAACAACCCTTTCTCTCACTAAACCTAAGAAAAAGAAGAAGAAGAAGACGAAATCCAAGAAGAAGCAGAAGTATAATGAACAGAGGTCACCATCCCAGCAGAAGAAGAAAACGAGAGGTGCACATTCCTGATACATCTGGGCAAAAGATTTGTTAATGCGACCTTTAGTACTTTGAGTTAAATTGTGTCTGTCTGTCTGAGTCCCTATTTTGATATTAAAGAAAGCCTCCCATAACATTTCATATAATCCTAAAGTAAAATAAATATTCACTGTTATTATAAATAATTGAACATCTCCATTGATAATCTCTGAAGTGTCTTACTTTCCTTGCCTAACAACATCCACTTGACACATCTTATTCAAATATACTGTATGTCCATACGAGACCTAATCTACACCCAAATAACATACACAATTATCTTGGGTTCTATTCACCATATTGTAACTTGCTCAATATTGTAATTAAACCTCTTGCCAAAGACTGACTTCTATTTTGATGTAAATATTCCAGAGTGCTTGTATTCGGAAACTTATGTAAACTTGCTTTCACTATTTTACACACTCCTGTTATTATAAGTTATATGGAATAATGTCTACACCTATGTTAAATATACCTCGTACACCAAAACTCTTGTATCTGTTCTAATCTTAGTTTCTCAGCTTGTTAAGGGCTACACGCTCATGATAGATAATTTTAGACGGCCAAAGGACAATTAGTGCCTGGTCGACATATCACTTATGTTAGAACCAAATTAGTGCTGTATTTATTATTATGAAGCTATAAGTTCGACACAGACCATTTATCACTAATCTAGAATCCTGATTAATACGAGGCTGTCTGCGACGAATATATCTAAGCTAATTGTATCGAGAGAATAACTGTACTCGCATCAAGAACATTAATAACAGGAACTACAAAACGTTTCATGCTCTCTAAATATAAACACAGCATCAACATTTCAGTGGAATTTGAAAGCTATATATACACGAGGTAAAATAGAGAAACCGCAGAACATGCATTTGCTGTTAGATAATACATTTTGAAGGGGGGATTATTAAGAATGGAAAGGGGACGGTATTCCCCTATCTCGCTGTCCAGCCACCGTATCCAAAAAAGGGGGGGGGGGGGGGGTGAAAGGGGGGGGGGGGGGGATTCTAACCTATGGGGAAAATGTCAAATGGGGGAGGAACTAGGGAAGATGAATTAACCTGAAAGAGAGAGAGAGAGAGAGAGAGGGGGGGGGGGGATTGCACCACTATTCAAACATGTATTTAACCATACATAGTAAACAGGTATTGTTGTACAAATCTCTTCGTAAATCGTTTATCTGAACAAAGTTAATTGTACGAACATGGAAACACACTAATATCTATCTATCTATCTATTGCCTGACGCCGTGATCCCCGAAGGGGTGGCCACGAACGAACCGCCCCCATGCACCTCTGTCCCCAGTCAGTCGACGCCCCTCCCCCCAACCAGCACCGCCTTCATTCATGTAGTTCCTCACTCCATCCTTCCACCTCATATTCGGTCTACCTCTCCCCCTCTGTCCCTCCACCTCGCTCTCGTACACCCTCTTAGTCATTCTCTCGCTTTCCATGCGTTCCATATGGCCGAACCATCTCAAGTTGTTCCTTTTCACACTTTCCAGCACATCTACCTCCACACCAAACCTCCTTCTTACTTCCTCATTAGTCTGTCTATCCCTCCATGTAACTCCGCACGCACTCCTTAAGTAATTCATTTCCACTGCTCTCACTCTTGGTCTGAGTCTCTCAACCAACGTCCATGCTTCGCTTCCGTAAGTCAGTGTCGGGATTACCACACTGTCATGCAAGGACTTCTTCACTTCCATACTGACCACCCTATTTCTTGTTACTGCTTTTAGCGTTCCTACAACCCTCTTCCCCTGTTGTACCCTCTCCCGCTCCTCTTCATCCATAGATAGTCCCATCTTTACTCAACACACTGCCCAGATACTTAAAAGAGTTGACGATCTCCATAGCCTGACTGTTCAGCTTCACCTCACACTCTGTGACTTCACCCCTTTCGAAGACCATAACCTTGCTCTTCCCCGTATTTACCTTCAAATTCCGTTTTTCGCACACTGTTCCAAACTCATTTACCAGACCCTGCAACTCCCATTCATTATCACTCATCAGAACTGTATCATCCGCAAACAGCAGTATAGGTAGCTTCCACTCAATTCCCTCCCTTTTCAGCAATACACCAACATCCACTGCTCTTGATAGTATTTCTTTCATAACTCCATCCATATATACAGTAAACAACCACGGGGACATCACACACCCCTGTTTCAAACCAACATTCAGGTCAAAGAACTCACTCTGCTCACTCTCCACACATACTGCCGCCTTTGCACCCTCATACATGCTCTTCACTGCTTTCAGCAACTTGCCCTCTACTCCGTATATTCTAAGTACTTTCCACAAACCTTCTCTATCCACTCTGTCATAGGCCTTCTCCAAGTCCATAAAGGCAACATACACCTTTTGTTTCTTCTCCAGATACTTCTCCACAACACAATTCAGGGTAAAAATCTGATCTACACATCCTCTACCCTTCCTAAAACCTCCCTGCTCGTCGCCTATCCATTTCTCCGTTCTCACTCTCACTCTCTCAATCACTACCCTACTGTATACCTTCCCTACTACGCTTAGAAGACATATTCCTCGGTGGTTACCACACACTCCTCTTTCCCCTTTGCCCTTATATAGGGGGACTATTATGCCAGTCTTCCAGTCATCGGGTGCACTCCCCTTCCTCCATTCTAGTTTGCACATTTTCCATACCCATTCTATCACTATCTCACCACCATACCTCAACATTTCCCCACACACTCCATCTGTTCCTGGTGCTTTCCCCAACTTCACTCTTTTCATGGCTTCCCACACTTCTGACCTCCTGATCCCCACCTCCTCCTCCACTACTTCTCTTCTTCTCCCTCCCATACCATATCCAGCTATGTTTGCTGGCTCTTCATTCCTTTCATTTAGCAACTCACTGAAGTACTCCCTCCATCTTTCGACTCTCTCTTGCTTCTTGGCTAGCATTCTCCCATTCTTATCTTTCACGCCCTTACTGTTTCCCTTGCTACCTTCCCTAACTTTCTTGACTTCTTTCCAGAACAGTTTCTTACTCTCCCTCCTAATATATTTATGATTAATACAGTCTACCACTAATACTTCTGATACACTTGCTGAATAACTGACAAATATAACATGTATTTAAGAAAGTAAAAGCCAACTAAAACATTAAATACACAGTTTTAAATACCAGCTAAATTTAACAGTTAATAGGTGAAAGAGGAAGGAGAGGGTAAATTAAGAGAGAGGGTGAGGGAAGGGGAAGGATAATAACTAATGACCAAATAGGGAACACAATCATGATGATAAAGATGAAAAGGAAATTAGCCAGAGGAACAGTGTAAGGAAGTAAAAGTTAAATATTTAGACAAATCTTGATACGGTGTTTGATCATGATGGTAGTGGCGATGGTGATGATAGTATGATGGTGATGATATGTTGATGGTGATGATGGTATGATGGTGATGATAGTATGATGGTGATGATAATATTGATTGTGATGGTGATGATAGTATGATGGTGATGATAATATTGATTTTGATGGTGATGGTAGTATGATGGTGATGATAGTATGATGCTGTTGATATATTGATAGTGATGATAATATTGATTGTGATGGTGATGATAGCATAGTGGTGATGGTATATTGAAGGTGGTGATAATATTGATGGTGATGGTAATATTGTTGGTAATGATAATATTAATTGCGATGGTGATGATGGTGACATTATTGATAACATTGATTGTGATGGTGAATTGGTGATGAAAATATTGATGGTAATGATAAAGTATTGATTGTGATGGTGATTATATTATGATGGTGTTGATGATGATAGTGATGATGATGGTGATGATGAGTAATAATAAGTATAATGGTGAGGTAATTGATGCAAACAATGGGGATTTCAAAGATGTTAACAACATTATGAACAAAATATATGATTTAGGCTGAGAATATAGTTGATGTTGTATATATAGGTTTTGATAATGACGACGTGTATAGTTCATACGTACTCTGGTGTTATAGAAGAACAATGGAAACAAATGAAAGGAAAAGGAGAAATAGAAACAGTAGGCAAAATAATAATTGGTGAAATGTTTGGTTAAGTGAATGTAGGAGGAATAATTGGAAACAAAGGCAGGCGAATGAGGCTTGGAGGAGAAGCAGTAATGAAGGAGACGGAGCAAATTTGTACATTATTGAGGGGGAGGAAGAAGGGAAATGAGAGAGAGAGAGAGAGTGTTTGTGAGTGTGATAGTGAGTGAGAATAAATAATAATTTGTGGATATACAAATGGTCCATCAGGCGCCTGGCCCGGGGAGATTATTAGTATGAAGGGTGCGCCTGGAAGTGTGGTGGGCGGGCTTGTGCCTTCGGCTCCGCTGCAAGTCTGCCTGCCGAGATCGGAACCTCTCCGGGTGGTCGGGGGCCGGGGGAGTGCTGGAGCGACCTTGGTGACCCTGGTCTCTGGGTGTTCTCCTGGGTGACCTAGATGTGTGTGAGTTTGCGTTTATCTGTGTTTGTTCGTTGTTTTATGTTGTGTTTTGTGTTTCCCCTGTTCTTGCTCTGTCTTGAGTCAGCCACCCCCAAGAAAAAAGGAAAAAAAAAAGGAATAAAATAAAATAGAAAATAGAAATAAAAAAAATAGGAAAAGTGGGGATTGGGTATGAGCATATACTGTAGGTAGATAGATGGACACATGGATAAATACAACAAACCAACGATTGGAGTGAAGAAACAAATCATAATTATCTTTAAAATTGAGGAAGTTCATAACAAATTTAGTGAATGATAACAAAATAAGAAGCGATATATAACCAAGGAGAGAAAAGGGATCGCCCGCGGAGGAAGATAGCCACGTTCGAGTAAAGAAAGTAATAAGAACGAAAGCTGCCATCCTCCTTTCATTTCTCGAGAGAAAAGAAATATAAAATATACAGTAATGACGTAAAAAGATTTATATAATTATGTAGTTGTTTACATACTGTACAAGCTGGCAAATATCAACGATTAAATATAAGTGTCTGTATACAAACAAAAAATTGCTTAAATAAAACAAAATACATGGAAAGACAAATAAATAAACTGCACACCCTCAGCTTAGTTTGTTTACGAGTACTGTGAGATGCGCAAGTTCTACCCTATTTTATCCTGCTTTTGCGCACAACACAATTTAGGGGATGGAGTGGCAGTGTCTCAACCTTCCCAAAACGTACTTTATGCTACTTTCAGGGACAACTCAACCAGTAAACCATTTCAATCAGTAGATCTCAACCAGTGACATATCAACCACAGCCAACAAAACCAGTTCCATTTTAATATACCGACACTAGTCTAATTTGTCTAACCTAACCCAACAGTACTATTTAGTTAGTAATGCATGATAACTACTGATTGAAAATGTCTATTGTGTGAGTCGTCCAGTCATCCCTATGCGCTTCTTTTGGGGACAGGATAATTATCGTTCTGTAAATATATGCAAGTCATATTAACGGTATAAGGATTTGTAGAATTATTCAAGTAAATTTAATATGGTATAAACTGAGTGGGAGTGAACACATTTTCTCAGTCTTGCTTCAACTCAAGAAGTAAACTCTGGAACTCTCTCCCTCAATGTCCTTCATCCTATGACATAGACTGCTTTAAACTTCGTGTGTCCATGCATTTTGACCCCTACATCCCTTAAATTTGGCTCTCAGTCACTGTTTTGGCTTTGGGGAAGACACTCATTACAGGCAGCCTACATTTTGTCTCCTTCATACACATAGACAAAACAAATAGGAAATAAGTTGAATTCCTTGTTCCTCTAACGTTTCCGATTACACAACACTCATCCTCAGGAAGACATTCTGAGGATGGGTCTATGTATCCCTTACCTTTGGATGTGTTCGCCGCTCTTCTAGCGGCACCAAGGAGCGCGACGCCCCTCGTTATGGGTGGTGATTTGGTGCAGTAGACTGTTTGAAGCGACAGCTCGCTCCCTTGCGAGGATGGGCTCGTCTGGCACTTTTTGCAGTTCGACATCTAGGGCTCTCTTGAAGTTGTCTAACGAGATGTCCCTCATGTCTCTTACTCGCCGTGGGAGTTTGTTGAAGAGACGTGGGCCTCTGTGTGATAACCAGCACTCTCGCAGAGAGCCCATAGCACCCCTGTTATTCATCCGGGGGATTTCGCATTCCCAGCCTCTCCTATCACTGAATTTCATGACTATCGGAGTATGTAGGTTTGGTACTAAACCCTCTGCGATTGTCCACGTGTATATTATTAGGTAACGTTCTCTTCTACGTTCCAGTGAGTACAGATTCAGTGCTCTTAAACGCTCCCAATAGTGTAGATGTTTTATCGAACTTATATGCGAAGTGAAATTTCTTTGTACACTCTCTACGTCATTTATTTCACCTGCTTTGTATGGGGATGTTAATACGCTACAGTATTCAAGCCGCGGTAGCACTAGAGATTTGAAGAGCGTTATCATAGGCAATTCACCGCGTGTTTTAAAAGTACGCAGAATCCAACCCGTTAGACGTTTCGCAGCCGCCACTTTGACCTGGTTATGTACTTTGAAACCCATATTTTCAGACATTAATACCCCAAGGTCTTTCACACTGTCTTTCCGTTCTATTATGTGGTTAGATTCTGTTAAGTAATTTGTAATTTCTTTAACACCATTATTATCTCCGTACCGTATTAATTGGAATTTTTCCTCATTGAATTGCATGTTGTTTTCCCTGGTCCACTGGAACACTACATTCATGTCTTCCTGCAGTCGGCCCGTGTCCTCTTGTGTGTTTACTATCTTGCTTAATTTTGTGTCATCAGCAAAAGACGACACCGTACTGTGTCTGGTGTTGGTATCTATGTCGCAAATTAGTATGAGGAACAGAAGGGGCGCTAGCACTGTTCCTTGGGGCACTGAGCTTTTGACATCCGAAGGCTCAGAAGTGACTTGGTTTACTGCTACCGATTGTTTTCGGTTTACGAGGAAATTGTATATCCACCGTCCGATTATCCCAGTTATACCTTTTGCTTTCAGTTTGTGGGCTATTATACCATGGTCACATTTATCAAATGCCTTAGCAAAATCGGTGTAAATGACATCCACGTTTTTCTTTTCTTCTAGCGCTTTAAGAATTTTGTCATAGTGTTCCAAAAGTTGTGAGAGACATGATCTTCCCGCTCTGAACCCATGTTGACCGGTGTTGTGTAGTTCATTTGTCTCCATGAATGTTGAAATTTTGCTTCGCAGGACTCGCTCGAAAACTTTAATGATGTGAGAGGTTAGAGCTACCGGGCGGTAGTTTTTTGGTAGTGCTTTACTCCCTCCTTTATGCAGTGGGTCAATTATTGCGTTTTTCAAGCTATCTGGTATGTCACCAGTGTCTAGACTCCTTCTCCACATTATAGCCAGGGGTTTTGAGAGGTTTTCCTTACATTTTTTCATTAGGATCGAATTCCATGAGTCCGGGCCTGGTGCCGAGTGGGATGGCATGTTGGAAATGGCCTCTTCTATGTCTTTTGGACCGAAATCAATATCCAGCATCTGAGGGGTTTCCGTGGGGGAGGTTTCCATGACAAATATATTTTGGTCTCTGATGACTTTTGTTTCATCAGGCTCACTGAATGCCATTTCATACTGCCTGCTTAAGAGTTCGCTCATTTCCTTTTTGTCCCCTGTGAAAGACCCGTCCCTTTTGCTCAGTGGGCCGATGTTTGATGTTGTTTTAGCCTTTTGTTTGGCGTATGAAAAGAAGTATTTGGAATTTTCCTTTATACCTGCAATAGCTTTCCTCTCCTCTTCCATATGTTGTAGTTCATATGATATTCTTAGCCTTTGTTCAATTTCCACAATTTCTCTATCTATTTCGACCTTTTGCCTATCCTGTAGATTTTGATGTGTGCGTCTTTGTGTGAGTAATTTTCTTCTTCTGTACAGCCTCCTCCTTTCCCGATCTTGTTTGCTTCTTCGTTTTGTTTGTCTTGGTGGCTACAGATTTGGGTCATGGTTTCTGTTATTATGACTAGACATTCTGCTGGTGTCAGGTTATCCATTAAATCTTCCCAGTCTATTTCCTCCATTTCTTGATTTACCTCTTCCCACCTAATGTTTTTGTTATTGAAGTTAAATTTACTGAAGGGGCCGGTTTTTGTTCTCGATTCTGAGGTTGTCTGTACACTTTCTAAGGTTGTTTTGATCTCAATTAATTTATGATCTGAGTATGTTGTGTCCGATATGTTAATGCTGTGTACTAGAGAGTCGTTGTTAGTGAAGACCAGGTCTAAGATATTGTTTTCCCGTGTGGGTTCAGCAATATGTTGGGTAAGACTAAAAAAATCACAAAGTTCAAAAAGCTCTCTCGTATTAGTATTTGCTTCTCCGGTGTTATTTGCCACTAACTGGTTTTCTAGTTGTCTCCATTTAATGTTTGGTAGGTTAAAGTCTCCTAGCCATATAATATTTGGTGTTGGGTTCCCCAGGGTTTCCACTTCTGATTTTATTTTGTTGAGCTGGGTTTTGAATTCTTCTCGGGATGAGTCTGGAGGCCTGTATGTAACAATAACTGCTAAATTTAGGGATTCTATTTTAACTCCAAGTATTTCCACCACTTCATTACTGTTATTTAGGAATTCAGTACATATCAGTGAGTCATGTATGTACAAGGCTACACCTCCATGTGATCTATGCGTGATATAGTCGTGATATATATCTAGAAGTGTGAGTAATAGAACAGCAGACTAATCTTAAAACTGTATCTAGCGTTAGTAGGACTACATATGGATTACGCTGTCCAATTTTGGTGTCCCTATTACAGAATAGATATAGATTCTTTGGAGAATGTACAACGAAGAATGACAAAAATTATCCATACTATTAGAAATCTTCCATAGGAAGAAAGGTTGAAGAAATTAGGCTTACATTCGTTAGAGAGAGGCAGAGTTAGAGGGGATATGATAGTGGTGTTTAAGTGTGTTAGTGGGATTAATGAAAGATGTACTGAAGCTCAGTGATAGCGAAAGAACTCGATTTATTTTCTTCAAATTATTAAATTTCGTTTCAGAAAAGATATAGGCAAATATTGGTTTGGTAACAGAGTTGTAGATAGGTGGAATAGGCTACCAAGTGCTATAGTAGGATCAAGAACGATAGAGAGCTTTAAGATAAAATTAGTTAGGCATATGGACGAGATGGGTTGGGTGTAAAAGGGATCTGCCCTGTGTGGGCCAGTCGGCTCTCTGCACATTCTGAACATTCATATCTGCAACACACGTGTAGTAAATAAGATGATGTCAAACATTCATATATTAGATTAGTCATATTGAGTATGTTCGTAATTAAAATATTTCAAAAGGAACATATACAATGCAATAAACTTGAAAATACTAATTAAATTTGTATCTTTGGTTGGAATTACAAGATAAAAAAGTACCGGTGAGATCAATAGTTTGTAATATCTAAGCATATAAAATAAGTGTTTTATATCTTAATTGTTGTAACTTTATTTAATTACATATAAGTTACTTATCCCTTGGATGACGTGGTAATATATTACATTTCATTCAGGCTACTGGTCGGGTGCTGTAATTGAAAATATTGGTTTCCTTAACAAAACCATGTATATAGGCTGCCCATATATTTAAAAATGAAATGCAATTCGATATGCATGCAAATCTGCTTCGACCCATCCACACAGACACTCATGCACACAAGCCCCTGTGCAAGCTAATGCACGCACGCTTACACACACACATACCACAAATACACATGCACGTACACACATTTATGGATACACATGCAAGTAGGCTTACACACAATCACACGTGAGCACAAAACACACACACACACACATCTCTGGGTGGCACGCAAATCCCAGAGCTGCGTTTGATTATTCCGACCCGTACCAAACACACACCAATTACTTTCCATTTAATTTGGCTGTCAAGTGAGCTTAGTGGCAGGACAGTAGACTGGGGGAGGGGGCGGTGGGAGTGACGGGTTGGGGGGTAGTGGAGGCTACCACACCCTTCCTTTGTTGTTGTTGTTGTTGTGGATATTATTTGTAGTTCTATTAGTATTGTTACCCTTCACGGCGCTGGCGGGCATGTTGTATTCTAGTTACTGGTGTGTGTGTGTGTGTGTGTGTGTGTCTGTTTGTTCGTTTGCCAAAGATCTCGAGAAACAATACATACAATATGAGGAAACTTGTTCTGAAATTCCTTTTAAGTTTATGTTAATAGTAATTGTTACAGACCCCCTACGATATTAATGACACAACATAATTGGCCTTGCATTAAAAAACTGCACGATCATTTAATTTTCATTGTTAAGAATACTAAGCGTAAACCCGAAGGAGTTAATCCTAATCATTATGCTACCACAAAATGTATGTATGTTAATGAAGAAAGTGAATCAATGTGGCTTCGGAAGTGGCTCGACCAGCCCTGAGTTTGGAAGAATTTGTAATCAATTCAGAAACTGCAATTATGCTGTATATCTTAATGTATTGTTCTTGAGTAAGCTTGTATATTTGTGATATAGGCCTATGATATGGTAACACCACAAATGTTAGAATATAAATATAGAATATTAGCCTTTTAGATGATAAACCATTGATGTATTTGTTGTTTTAACATATTGATTTAAAAGCTCGAATGCCTTAATACATAGTGGTTGCACACACACACACACACACACACACACACACACACACACACACACACACACACACACACACACACACACACGAGCCAGAACGCCTTATCCCATAATGTTTTGCATTAATGAAGCCTATCCTAAGACTATCTGATGATCCCTGGCATCGTGTACGGTGCCTCAAGAGGAGTGAGAGTTTAGATGCACCCACCTGATACCCCGGCCGCTGTTCATCTGGTTGCCTCCCTACATGTGCATAAATCTGCACCAATGTTCTATAGTGTTATAGATTGGTTAAACGTAGATCAATGGGAGGAATATATTTGAGAAATTTAGACCAAGTTCAGATATAGGCTACGTTAGGCTAAGTTGACTAATTCGATATTGTCATATGTACGTTCTGCCCTACGTCGTCTGCATAAATATCTGTTGCATCTAGCCCGTACACCTGGGAAGTTTGTTTAATCTCCGTGTGTGGTTAGCGAAGGTATTTCAAAGGAGGTGATGGGTAAGATCAGAGATAGCAATGGTCTCTTGTTCGTGCACTGTATGCGTGTTGGAAGGGGAGCTAAGGTATATGTTGATAACTATGACATGAATCATGAAATATATGGCTATAGGTTGGCTATAAAATAATGTGGATTGTTTACCTTCATAATCTGAACCTTTCTCCTGACACCTTCTTGCAATTCATGTCCAAAATCAACATGCTACTGGTCCCCCAACGTAAACACAAGCATAAACTTCCCATCTTATCCTCACCCTTATCTCACAATTCTGGAAATTGTGTTACCTGTGGTTGCTGGAAAAAGAACTTTGTGTTAACCATAAATATATATATATACAGTATATTATTATATATATATATATATATATATATATATATATATATATATATATATATATATATATATATATATATATATATATATATTATATATATAGATATATATATATATATATATATATATATATATATATATATATATATATATATATATATATATATATATATATATATATATATATACAGTATTTATATATATATACTTGTTACAGGTAGCTTTGCCTTTTGTCTCTTCCATACACATATCATAATATGTATACAGTATATAATCAAATCACCAGTTGTTGGAAATCGAAGTTGTTAATTTCTTTAATTATTGACTGATTTTGTTATAATGTGTATGAAGGAGACAAATGGCAAAGCTGCCTATATCAAGTGCCACCCCCCTAAACAAAACAAAAATAATAAATACAATAAATAAAATATAAATAAATAAATAAACAAAAAGAACAGAAGAAAACATTGACAAATTAATAGATAAATACAAATGAACGAAAGATAAAGAGCCAAAGACAAGGTGCATTAGAGTCAAAATGTGTGGATACATGGAGCTTGAAGTAGGTTAAATCATATGACAGTTAAGGGAGAGAGTTCCAGAGTTTACTTGTTGAGTGGAAGCAAGACTGGGAAAATCAGTTCAGTTTTAGGTTAGAGAGTTGGGCAGAATAAGAATAGGAATGCGTTGAAAGGCGGGTGCCACCTACTCCCCCTAATAAGGGAGGTGATATACACTCAGACAGCTCTGAAGAACACCGATTATATAGCGGTAATAGAGTGGGAGAGATGTAACATTGCGGCGTGTAGAGAGAGATTGTAGAGAATTAGTAAAAGGTGGCGATTTGATGAGACGAAATGCTGACTGATTGAACAATGAACATGAATACATATTGTTAAGGAAATTATATTGGTTTGTCTTCATAATTTTCAATATCTAAATATAAACGTAAATATATTCAATTTTGTATTAGTACCACAAGCGTTTCTCTAGATAAATATATATATTTGTTTATGGTATTTGGGTTAGGTGTGTTGCCTTTGTCTCTCTTTGGTTGGAGACGTAATTGGAAAGGAAGTATGTGTGTTTATTTATTCTGTATCATTTGTCAGGCGTTTGTTGGATTCCAAGTATAAGACCAGGTGTGTTTCTCTTGAGTGACTTAATGTTATCTATTTGTTTAGATTTTAGTCGGTTGGTTTCCATTAATATATATAGTAAGCGTTTGTTCTATATCCATGTTCGGGTAATACTCCAGTACACAGACCAACAAAACCAATAGGACTTGATAAGACAGCAAAGTCCCCCGCTCTAGTACCGTCATCGAGCAGACCCGACTGTCATCCATCATAGTACTAACCGCACCTCACATCACACCACCGACCGCAGCCCTACCACAACCCATTAACCCCTCCGCGCGCACAGGTCCACACTTACAGTCAACTGCAAAATATGTGTCTTATCTTCGTAGTTTCCTCTTTGGTTATCTCTCCAGTAAAGAGACCATATTGGCCATAAAATCCATAAAACACATTGGTAAAGTCTTTATAATCATGGTGTGTTTAGTTTTAGTTAGTATTTTCTTGTTTATAACTCGAGGAGACTAAAATTGAAGGTGTAACTGACTTGTGTGTGTGACTGTACAGTTGGTCAAGTAAGTGTTAATAAAACACCGATAATTATTTGATGAGAACATTTCATCCAACACTGGCCAAACTCATATTAGTTGTTACGATCAGGTCTTGCAAATACATTATTTCATTTGCATACCTTATTCGTCATCCGGCAGACATTATTACAGTACAGAGCGAGTGAAATAGCATGGTTCTTGTAATATGATTTGTGTGACCAACTGTACCGGTCTTGTAACCATTTCCTTTTACTGCATATTATACAGTTGTTATGATCACATTACATCCTGAAATCCTTTCATTCTTGGATTATAGAGCCTCTGTGATTATATTATACTTCTGCAATATATTTTTTTTATATAATACTATTGCAGATTGTAGTTATATAAGTATGTGTGTGTGTGTGTGTGTGTGTGTGTGTGTGTGTGTGTGTGTGTGTGTGTGTGTGTGTGTTAAATTTAGTTTTATAAATGATATAACACAAGTAATGATTTGGCAACAGTGGTAGATTTGTGGAATAGGTTAGCGAGTGTTGTAGTAGGTTCAATAACTAGTTATTGGTAGACATATGGATGAAATGTGTTTGTCAAGTGGCCTTCTGAAAACTCCCGTTTTCGTATGTTCTTAAGTATACTCTGAAAATATACGATTATATATTATGTGGATGAGGCTGAGCTTGTGGATGTCCTCGGGTGATGAAGTGGATTGCTAGCTGGCCACTGGTAATGTAGTGTAGGTAATGATTGTATAATGACAGTCCCAGAACGAGGGGCGGCGCGCTCCTCGGTGCCACTAGCAGTGGCGAACTCAACAAAGGTAACAAAGGTAAGGTTATATCACTCCCTCTCTCTCTCCTTCTGGGATATGTCTGGCTCAGGTTCTCCTCACTTAGACCTTTCTTACACACATACTCCTTTCTCGGGTGATACTTACTTGGATAGTCCTGAGTCAGGTCGTCTTTACTCATATACTCTCGACTCCTTCATGGATCTTTCTTGCTCAGCCTTGTTATATTCGTAGATCTTACTGTTGTATACGATATTCTTTAAGTCTTAGTTGTTTTCCACTCAGATTGTCTCTTCATTTAAGAACACTCTCGTTACTCTGATTTTACCATTTATACACTGTTCTTAATGCCGCACACTCTTAATAAGGACCCACTTATGTTAACAGTCCACATCAACACCTAATATAGATATATTCACCTTATTCAAGCATTACTCATTAGGATTTCATTGTCAGTGGTTGGAACAATGACAAGGTGGTTCTATGTTCAGGGACTCGAATCTCGGAGAGGTATTCATGATTATTTTACTCATAAATATACCGGCACTCTTTGGGCTCTTATTATTTTGTGTAGGGGGGTAAGGGGGGGTGGGGTTGTATTGTCCTAATATATTTCTAATTTGTATCGCTTGCGGCCATTAATAACCAGCCTGTCTTAGCTGTAGGCTAGATCTTCATATTCTGGGATTCTACAAGCACGAAGTTCCTACGAAGAGAGAGATACTTGATAATTTACACATGGAAAGTTATCGAGGGTCTAGTGCCAAACCTTCACACCACAATATCATGGAACTGGAGCGACAGAGGGGGTAGGAAATGTAACATCCCACCCCAAAAGTGTAGGGGAGCTCTGTGCACACTGAGGGACTCCTGGTTGACAAACAGGGGACCGAGCCTCTTCAACAAAATGCCAGAGAACGTGAGAAACCTGATGGACGTGCCAACGGAAGTATTAAAGAAAGCCTTGGACAACCATCTCAAGTCGGTGCCTGATCAGCCATACTTCGCGGGGGTGAGAGCTGCCTCCTCGAATAGCCTGCTGCATCAAGCACTGGCAGCAAACATACTCGGGGGAAGCAACTCTCGCCGAGGCCACTGATGGATGGCCGAAACAACTCCAGGTAGACTCCAGGTAGGTAGACACTTGAGGCATGGGGAGTTCTTGATCATTGTAAATATTAGAGTGTGTGTGTGTGTGTGTGTAATTCACTTACAATATTGAGGATCCTTGGGGGAGGGGGGGGGGGGGGGGGGGATCTCTCTCAACTGCCATACTCTCCCGGAAGAGAACTTAGAGCTCGTATTGTCCGATCATATGGTAAGGCTGAGACCTTTTCACAAACCACACACCCGGGCAAAGAGGTCACAACTTCTCGAATTACGTCCAGTACCTATTTACAGCTATGTGAACTGAGGCTACCACGTGAAAGGAGACAAGCCCAAATTGTCCCCACCCAGCCGAGGATTCGAACCCCGGACCTCTCGATTGTGAGTCGAGCACTCTACCGCTTACGCTACAGGGTCATGTGTGTGTGTGTGTGTGTGTGTGTGTGTGAGTGTGTGTGTGTGTGTGTGTGTGTGTGTGTGTGTTCTGCGTGTTCTAAGCTTTCATTATTATATATATATATATAACTTTCAAAGATTGTAATTTATCTCAGAGAAAAGGCATTACTGTTTGCTTGATATATTTGATAATTTTCATGCTGCTCGTTTCTTACTTTTCTAAATATCCACAACACCATCTTAACTTTGCTATTTCCTTTCCATTCTTAGAACCATTCAAAATCCCTTCTGTGTTTCGTCTCCATTTCTGTTTCATTATTTGTCATCCAAATCCCTTCTTATATTGCGTTTCTATTTCCTATTTATTCGTCAATATTTCGTCGTTCATGGTGTTCTTATATTTTTCTTGTACTGCAAGCATTCCCAATTTGTTTTACCCAGTTCCAATTTCTCCATTCCCCTTTCATTTCCTCTCTCATATCCTTCCTATTTCCCTCTCTCGGTGGAGTTCCCTGATCATTCCTCCCACTGAGTCACTTATTATTAACATTTCCTTACCACTTTTTACCTCTCTCTTTCTCTTTCCTCTACCTTTTCCCCCTCCCCTCACCATATCTCCCAGAAACATGAAAGACAAGATGATTCATTTTTTTTCTCCTGTGATCTCTTGGCTGCAGAGTAATTCATATTTATAGTTATGTATGAGTTATTTTCCAATTTTCTTTTTTCGTAATGAGGTTCGCGTTTTCTCTTTGATGTGCAGCTAGTCTGATATAATTTCGCTACTCTCCTCTGGGCCTATGTTTTAATCCAGGCTTTCCTGTCTTATATTGGTATTATGGTTAGACGGCAGAGTCATCTGTGTGTATGTGTGAGTGAGAGAGAGAGAGAGAGAGAGAGAGAGAGAGAGAGAGAGAGAGAGAGAGAGAGAGAGTGCGTCTGTTTATTTAACACTGGATAAACTCGTTTGGAGACAGTAGAGTACGTAGAATAAACTGATATCGTCATCAGTGTAAAAGTAGGAATTGAGGATTTTTTGTATTATTATAATCTCTATACCTTCGTCAATTTCATGCCTTAACTTATACTGGAATGTATTATTATTATTATTATTATTATTAGACTATTTAAATCTGGTTATCATTTCCCCTTCCTCGTCTGCCTTCATTGCAAAAATTTTGCAAACTCCAATTCTCCTCTCCCCCCATCTCTAGTTCCCCTCATCCATCTTAATCATTTATCCAGTTTTTCCTCAGCCTTGCATCACCCTCCATCTCGGACCCTCCCCTCGTCTTCTTAAAATTCATTCCGACATGTTCTTGCACCGTTTTTTGTGTCTCTCTTGCTTTATCACTCTTATTTCTTGCTATTATATATTTGTCTTCGCTTTTGATATATCTTTCAACTAATTTCTGACATATTTTTGCACCGTTTCTTGTGTTAAAATCTACTTCGAAAAGTTATCAGAATTTGAATTGAAACGCCATATTAGGAGGAGTACTTAATTGACATTTGACAGATAGTTTCTTAGCTTTCTGTTAATCGTTGTCAATAAAGTGCTCCTCCTCATATAGTGTTTGTATTCACCGTTTCTTGTGTCTCTCTGGTTATCCCATTATTATAGTTATTTTGTCATATTTTCTTTTCTTTACTCTCTATAAACCTATCAAACTAAATGGTTACTTTTTACCATATTGTATCTACCCTCAGTTGATCTTTCAGCTTAGGAATGATGATGTAATTATTAATAAAACTGTCAACTTATTGTATATTTATAAAATAATTCATTATTTTGCCATATCCTTTCTTTAATATTTTTCACCATTACACACTTCCTTCATTATATTTATTTAGTCTATTGTTCTACTGTTAATCGTTCCCTAGTCTACTTTCTCCTCTGACCTTGCAATTATGTAATCAAAAATGCCCATTTCAGTGTTCCTATGACATCTCTTTCTCCATTATCTCCTTATATTCCTTTCCTCATTTGCATCATTCCCCTTTCTCCACTATTGTGTGCCTATCTCATCTTCCATTCTCTTTACATCTTCCTCTTTACTTGTTCATTCTGTCCCACCCCTCTGCCCTCCCTACTTTCTTTCTGTGTCTGATCATGTGTTTGAAATTGTTATGTTCCTATTTAGTAGTCATTTTTACCTATATTTTCTTTCCTTCCTTCTTGTCGTTGGTTTATTTATTGTCTATAGTGGAATTTATTTCATGCCAACTATCCTCTCTATTGTTTCTTCCTCGACAAACTTTTCACATCACGTCCTCTTATTAATTACTTCAAAAATATCTTCACTTCACCTTCATGTTCTTCCAGGGCTTCTTCTGATTATCCGGGTTTTTTCTTCACTTCGTTTATTATCTATGTTTTCCTATTATATGTTCATTATTTTCCTCTCTCTCTCTCTCTCTCTCTCTCTCTCTCTCTCTCTCTCTCTCTCTCTCTCTCTCTCTCTCTCTCTCTCTCTTCTTACTTTATCTCCTTCCATCTCCTCTTTCTCTCTCTCTCTCTCTCTCTCTCTCTCTCTCTCTCTCTCTCTCTCTCTCTCTCTTTATCTCTTTCTTCCATCTCCTCCTCCTCCTCTCTCTCTCTCTCTCTCTCTCTCTCTCTTTCTCTCTCTCTCTCTCTCTCTCTCTATCTCTCTCTCTCTCTCTCTCTCTTTCTCTCTCTCTCTCTCTCTCTCTCTCTCTCTCTCTCTCTCTCTCTCTCTCTCTCTCTCTCTCTCTCTCTTTCTTACTTTATCTCCTTCTTCCATCTCCTCCTCTGTACCATTTCCCACCATCTTCGCCTCCCCCTCCCCACACGGCTAAATTAATAACGACGAAGGGAGGATGGCTCGCAGACCATCTACTGTATAGATATCAGTTTTACCATTTGTGTTCCTATTGCCGTCTGGGGTTCTAGGTTAGCTACAATATCTGGCTATGTATAGAGCTTTAACTAGAGGTTAAATAGATTGGATGTTAACTATTAGTCATTGTAATAGATAGAGGTTTCAAGCAATGATTGAATGAGTTGAGTGTTAGGTATATGCTAAATTATGTGGATAGTGCCTTTGATATAATTTGAGTGAAATTGTCATTGAGTTTTCAGAATAAAGAATGCGTGGTGATTTTTTTTAATGTGATGAGATTATAGGTTAATTATACGAGTAGGCAATCTGTGTTTGTGCTAATGAAAGGAGGAAATTGTGATTAGCAAAAAATAGGACATAGTGGCTCTAGCATAGTGTGATCTTGGTTACCTATTATAACAGGTAATGCGTGTTGGCTGTAGCTAATGTTGAGTGGACTCTTTCAGTAAATTATAAGATCTACGAAGCCATTTGCCAATAATGGGCCAGTATATCTTCTTCAGATTTCAGTATTTGTTGCTGCATACCTAATGCTATGCACATGCATTTCGGAGTTCTCTTCGCGTGTCCTGTTGCATAGGCCTACATTTTGAAATAGGATTGATCGAATAGACTGCTGTTTCAATTGCAGCAAACATGATATTTAAAATAGTGCTTGATTTAGTTTACATCTCCTTGTATTAGTATACAGTATATAGACCGACTATTACTCATTATTATGTGCCAAGTTTGTTACAGTTCAAAAGTAATAGGTATCAGTGTATTGGGCAACATGAAGTACACAAGAGTTCTGAAGACAAGAATATATAGAATAGTAGCATCTACTGTAAATAGGTAGATTTAACCATTCCCAATAGACATTCCAGTTTCGCTGGGCCCAGGGGGAGCAAGGGGACCGAACGCCCCCTCACCCCCCTACCAATCGACCGGCCGCTGGTGTCTGGCGCTACATTAGAATAACAAATGTTGATGGCTTCTGGATGGATTGCCTTCGTCGCCGTCTGTATTTACATTTCTTCCCGTTCTAATGTAAACCAAAATTCCCCAAATTTGTCAACAGAAATTCCCACTTTCACACACTTTTATAAGAAATTAAGGGAGATAACTATGCGTCTAGAGAAAATTTTAATAATACAAATATCGATATTATGTAGAAACATAACTGTGTAATTGTTGAGCGATAATTAAGTAGATTCCATTAATCTTGTAACTACGACTTGAATATAATCGTCTGGAGGCAAATATAGAAACTTAAATAATGTTATAGACTACATAAAGTGAATGGGAAGTTTTGTGTTCACATTTGTAGACAAGAGGTCCAACTTATATTGAATACGATAGTTTAATGTTAGTCTAAACATATTGTATAAAATTGTATCGTACTTATCGGATCAGCGTTTCAGTTAATGATAGGCCTATATATATATATATATATTTGCAAGAACGTTTGTAAAAAAGGTAGCAAAATATTAGCGATAACTCATATATTTGTAATATGGCTTGTTGATAGATTCTAACTACCTAGATGCGAGTGAATAAAATTTAGAAAGAACTTTAGAATCAAAGGGTTATAAAAGGAATAAACCAATAATAACACAGCATAGACCCGGTGAATCATTCGTTCCGTGTAGCTCCACTTCTCTCTCCTCTATTTCGCTTCATCTCCCTCGTCATCTGCTACGCTAGTTTAGGCTTCTGCTCCTCTCTGTCTCTCCTCCTACCCCCCTCGTACACAAACGTAAACGCACACAGACACTCGCGAACGTACATATCCAACGCACACACAGTCACACACATACACGCACCGTCTGGGGTCACTCTCTCTTCACTCATTATTCTCACGCAGTAACTCCCCTCTCCCTCAATTTCCGCTGTCATCGCCCTCATCCCTCATGCTCTCTTATTCTGCTCAAGACCCCCCTTGGTTCTTCCTTATTCTGTTTCACTTGTTCTTACCTTTAATAACCTTTCTAGAGAGTTGATTGTTTGTACAGGATACATTTCTGTTGTTTACCTTAATGGGATAAATAATCCAAAAGAGGGTTTGTTGTGAATAATGTATGAAAACTAAGAACACCACTGACATTTCCTATGTCGCTTGTTTGTTTCTTACTGTTGATATCAAAGATAAATCTTATCGTCTCTTGTTCTCAGGTTATTAGAAATACATGTTTGTGTGATGCTGCCACAAAATTCCCTTTGAAATCGTTGTAATATGTATATGATGACCTCTTCTAAAGAAATCTACGATGAACCCTATATTTACTTTGTGATAAATCAACCTTGTAACGACTCCTTTAAAAACCTTGTGATGACCCTATTAAGCACCTGCTGACACCTCCTCCTCCAGTACCTCCCTCCCCACTCCCCTCTCCAGTACCCCTACCTCCCCCAGAACGGCCCCCTTGTTTATCCAGACGCCCCTTTCGCATTTGCTCTTTGGCTCTAGCGGGGGCTGATCCGGGTGAAAGAGGTAGCGCATATGGAGGAAAAATGTGAGGAATAAAAATGAGGAAATGGAAATGTGCGTGAGCCAGGGTGGCAGAAACACTGGAAGGGGAGGAGGAGGGGGAGTGGTCTGGAGGAAACCATGGCAAAACGGTCACAACCAAACTAGCCTATTTGTTATATTTGGTTAGAGCTAGGTAGTTTAGGTTAAGATTATGCTAGGTTTCGTTATGTTAAGGTTAAATTTGGAGTCATTTTTGACGTGGCGGTTCTGTTTGTGGCCGCTTAGGTGTGTGGCCGTTTTGAAATGTTTCCATTTGTAGAACGATAACATAAATTATTTCACACGGACGCTTTTCTCGGCAACTTTGTTTAGGCATCTATGTACTGATAACATGAAGGAACTCTCTGCCATTGGTATCGGCAACTAGTCTGAGGGTATAATAATTTAGGTGGTTGTATATTATTAATACTTTCAAATAGAAACTGCCAGATCAGAAGTCCCAAAACAATTTGCCTGGATTGCACCCATGATAATTCTCCTTAAGGGGAGATGGGTCGGTTTTCTGGTCCCCCTTCTTCCTCATGTTTAACCCCAATAGTTTTAAGAATTTATGATGTTCGGTCCGTTAATTTGGCGATTGTAAGACCATTCGCCCCATATCTTTGTCAATATTAAGACTTTTCGTGTCATTTGGGTGTCGATTTGTTTTCCTGACGAACGATAGCGAGCCTGTAATCTTAGGAGGAACCGTCCGGCCGAAAAATGTACAAATTTATCTGGAAAGGGGGTCTAGGGGGTGATTTCTTAAGCTTGATGGAGGTCTAGGGAAGAAAGATTTTGTTTACATATATATAATATACAGTATATATACAGTATATATAAACGACCACAATATAAACCCTATCCTAGTAAGTGGAACGTCAGGAAGATATTATATCTGTGACGGGCGGACGGGTTCTCACTTTCTGCGTTTTGTCTCTATATTCAGTATAGAGGAAGGACAATTCAGAGAGAGAGAGAGAGAGTGGGGGGGGGGAGGTTGAGAGAGAAAGAGAAAGAGAGAGGTTGAGGGAGAATATGGAGGAGGTTAGAGTAAAAGAGAAGACAAAAGTCGGGCAAATGCTACAGTTAACACTTAAAGAAGATAAATTACATTTCATACGATCAAAATACTTATAAACTAGACTGAATTGATGAAATTTAGATGATATATTCTGAAGTATAGGGAATTTAATAGACAACCCGCATTTTGTGTTTTCAGACTAAGTTGGGTACTTTACTCACTCAAATATTTTGTTTCACAGATTTATTGAAAGTCTCATATATATATATATATATATATATATATATATACTCTATATATATACTTGTATATATAATCAAATTACAGTACAGTTTAGAAACCCAAGGACACCTACATATATGAAATTTCTTTATGTTGAATATTTCCTTATGGTTCTCATTATACGATATTATTTTGTTTGGGTAGGAATCAGAGGTATATCTGAATCCAAGGGGTCATATAAAAGCTAAAAACATGGGGTATAATGTTAACCAGAATATAAATATAATGGCGTCATCGTACAAAGCAGGTTATAAGATGTGATCCTTTGCGACGACGCCTCCAGCTGCTGACGACGATAACAGAGGCACCTCAACCCGTTCCTCTCTGTCGTCACGGGGGCCTAAGGGGATTGTGATTTGGTAATCCCGTATTTGGAGAGATCTTTACCAGTGTTTTGCCAGCCATGAGCCATCCGTTTAAGTGTCAGGAGAACGAGGTCGGCGACGATTTTTTTTTTTTTTTCAGAGGGTTGCTGAAATTCACAGCCATCAACCAGGAAGAAATAATAAAGGGAAGTAGAAGTTCCTTCTAAAGAAGGGAATTTGCAACGACACTTAAACAACATATTAAATATCTGAAATGAAGAGGGTTGTAATTAAACAGAAGGATTTTTTCCAGCGGTTGCTAGATTAGAATTACTATATAAATATCTCCATATTGCATCTCAAATACCGAAGTAAGAATCCTATGACTTTACCTGGTTCCTCCCACGGAAGATAAATTAGTCTGGCGGAAACCATAAAAACATGAAGAGCCATCAGCCATCAGATTAGCTGTTTCATATGGTGCCCTATTAAGAATTAGACACATCAATCATACGTGAGTCATTTGCATAAAAAGTGTTCCATTAGAGTTGAGAAAAAACGGGAAACTGATCAATTACCCCCAAATTAGTCTGTCATCAACGTGCAACGCAATATCTTAATTAGTTAAAGTTGTCATTGCTGTTTATCACCCGATTCTTTAAAAATAACAGCCATCCTCTGGGAATAAAGTGTTGTATGTTTTGCTCCATGCACCTGTGGCGTGGGAGAGATCTGTTATACTCCATGGAACATTTCTGTGTGTGTGTGTGTGTGTATCTGTGTATTTTTTTTTTTTTTTTTTTTGTATGTAATTTTTCATTACGTGTTTATAACGTCTGTGTTTATGTCTTATCCTAAGACTGAGGTCAGCGTGCTATATTTAACATATAAACTATGGCCTGAAAGGCCCCATAACGATGGGCGTCGCGCTCCTTGGTGCCGCTACAAGAGTGGCGAACACATCAAAAGGTATCAAAAGGTAAGATAAGTGGTTTCAACTTCACCCAAAAATATACTTCATTGATGTAAGGACGTAGGGAGTAGAGGTAGTTACCATAATTCTAAATCTATTTCACTGTTTCTAAATGTCTTTCTGACAAACAAACAAACATACTTTCCGTCTGATAACCTGCTTGGTAAACACAGGAAGCAATCCCTTGTTGTAATACATCCTTGAGAGTAAATATAACATTACCCACGAGAGTGCTAATATTGCAGCTAACCGGCTCCCATCCTGGCACCCCTGCAATACTGTCATTTCATCCTCATTACCAATATATATATATATATATACTGTATATATGTACTGTATATATTGCCTTGTAAACTGTTGTGTACTTCAAACAGGGCGTATTCAGACAATTTGTGTTTCTTAATGATATACAGTATGTTGGCTGAAGAACGGTATCGCCTTAAATATAATTTACGTGTATAAAACTTATACATTAAAAGATCGAAACAAATCCAGAACTAAGAGTGCAACTTGGCGTCCTAAAAACACAAATAGAGTAGTGGAGCGATATATAAGACTCTTTACCTCCCCAGCCCTCCCCCTCGTTCTTCCTCCTCCGCCGCCCAATTTCAGGCTTGGCTGGCCTGCCCCAGCCTCACCCGTTTCACCTGAATATTAATCCTCGCCTCAGTGATTTCCTTCAAGGGACAGATTAAGGCGGCATTAAGCTTCGGGCAGGGGAGAGTTGAGCGTTGTGCGAATCTGCGCTAGATCAGTCACACACAATGTCTACGGTTCAGGTGCAATTATTCTTGAATCGGTGGTTTCCTGCAAACTCCAGCCGTGCACGTAACCGTATTATGAATGACATACCGTTTACGGTATTGAATATATACATATATATATATATATATATATATATATACGCTATATATATATATATATATATATATATATATATATATATACAGTATATATATCTATATATATACAGTATATATATACAGTAGATATATAAATATATATTTAAATTATATATATATATATATATATATATATATATATATATATATACACCGTATATAATACTGTATATATATAAAGATATATATATATATAGATGGATAGATATATATATATATACTGTATATATATATATATATGTGTGTGTGTGTGTGTGTGCGTGTACAGTATGTATGTATGCATATATATATACTCTGGCACTTACCCCAGTTTTCCCTTTTTGTTTGGCTTTTTTTTTGGGGGGGGGGGGGGGAGAGGAGCTGGCCGGATCGAGACAGAGCCCGAATAGGGGACATCACAACACATCAGAACAAAACAAAAACAAAACACAACATCACACACATCTAGGTCGTCCAGGAAAAATACCCAGAGACCCAAGCCCATTTGAAGTCCCCAGCAAAAGATATATATATATATATATATATATATATATATATATATATATATATATATATATATATATATATATATATGTTGGTAAAGCCAGGTAATACATTTTCTTTAATACATACGAGGTTGAAAGAAAATCTTGAAAAATGGTACACCCAAAGCCCTCCCAACATTGACCCCCCCAATGAAATTAAGATCTTCTACCGCAATTACATGTCCTCTGAACACAAACATGACGAGGCCGTCTTAAAAGAAATAATCTCCAAGCATGTCCACCCAACCAACCCGGAAAACAAAATCAAATTAATAATTTATTACATATCCCCCAAGACCTCCAACCCCGTTCTCCGCAACAAACCAGCCTCCACCAAGATAAAGAGCCCGATGACCGACGATCACGTCATTTACCAACATACCTGTAATTATGAGGACTGTGGACCTCATTCCTATATTGGTATGACGCAGACTCGTCTTTCACGTCGGTTAACTCTTCACCTTCAGGCTGGAGCCATCAAAGACCACTATCTCACCCCTAACCACCCTCACCTCACACGCAACGAGTTAGAGAAACACACCACCATACTCGATAAAGAAAGTGACCCAAGGAGATTACCTATACTCGAAGCTTTATATATCCAAGCCTTACATCCCAACATCAACAACCAAACTCTGGACCTTCAGATCCTTCCTTCTGCCAAAAGGCACTACCCTACAGGACCTAACACCCCTCCTCGCCCCCCGGTGCCCTTGACGCAGCCCCCCGCGCTACCTCCTTCAGCTTCGTCTTCTGCAGGCACCACACAACTTAGGCCACGCCCCTCGACACGCAGCCAATCAGCTTCGACCCCACCTACCGACCACCATCCCGCATCCAGTGCGCATGCGTGAAGCTGTTACCCCCTTTCTCTCTCCTAGTTTACCCTTCCACCAATAGCAGACTTTTGCCCCCTGTTTTCCGCCTCCTCTGATCCTCCACCCTCTATATATACCCTTCCTGTTTACCTTTTATATCATTCCTTCCTTACTTGATAATGCTGGTTGTCCAGTGAAACGCGTCGTATATCCTGTATCTTCATGTACTTTAATGTAACCCTGTACCACCATGAATTTTGCTCATCTCCTTCATCTACTTCCTGCCACCCAGCGAAAACTCATCAGAGACCTGGAAACTTTGAATAATAAAATTTCCAACGCAGAAATTGCCATTTCTTTCAACCTCGTATGTATTAAAGAAAAAAAAATATATATATATATATATATATATCGGTATATATATATATATATACATTTATTATGTTCCTTCCAACAACCAACTCCACTCCCAAAATCGATTAATGAAATAATACATATACAGTATATATGTATATTGTATATGCCTATGGATGTTGTCCGCAATATCCTTGCAGCATTGGTATATCGTGAGGTACTATCTATCGGTGGTTCACGGGTAACTAAACACGGTGTAATTAATCCCTCATGCCCGAACCGATTATCGCCGTTAGTGGGTCCACGAAGAGGCACCAGTGACGAGGCCCGGCAGCCAGTAATCATGCGGCAAATTACTGAGGGGGCCGCGGCAAAGCTGGAGCACTCATGGGTGTGTCCGGTCCGCAGATCACACACACCTTAATTATTGCTGTCCTCCTCTCTCTTCTTGTCCTGTGGCTCTGTATGTTTGTAACTTTGTATCCTTGCATCTGTGCGCCCATTACTGTTTGTATGCTTCCCTTTCTAGATCACCCACACCTTAATTGATGCTGTCCTCTCTTTTTGTGGTCTGTGTCTGCTTATAGCATTTCCTCTTTTTCTCAATTTTTGACCTTCCTCCTTTTTTCTAGTTTTGTACCTATACTAATTTGCATCCTTTCCTATTGTTGTCTTTCTTGGTTCTTGTTATGTGTGCCGGACTCTAATTGCATATTACCTTTTCAATTAATTCTTAACTACCCTTCACTCCCTATGTATCTCTACATCCCTGTATTCATCTTATACTCAATCTCCACTTCTATATGCATACTTGTTTCTCTCTCTCCATCTCTAATTGCATCTTTCCCTATCGCATTATCTCTATGCCTTCTCCCACGCTTCACTCTTGTTCCTTTCATTCCTCCATCATTGCACCTTTTCTGTCCCTTCTGTCACCACCCTTCCTCTTCCGTTTTCCTATATAGGCGGCCGCTTCATAGTACTTACTTAATTAAATCACTCCAAACTTGCATCGATTCTTACCTGAACTACCACCTTTATTTATATGGACGGTGGATCCATCCAGTATCTCCTTCTTTCACTTCACATCATCTAAAGTGGTAGACTTATCCATACAACTAGGTCCATGTCTTCTAATTATACAGGGTGTATTGAAAAAAAACTTACAGACTTCAAGTGCTAAGTACCGAATACAAAAAAAATTTCACTTTATTCCATAACAAATAACAAATAATTAATAATTAATGATTTTTAGGATATAAAGTAAAATATTCAGTGTTGTCCAAGCACGGGTTTTAATCCGAACACTGGCATTGGTCTTCCCTTTCATGCCCCCCCCCCCTCCCCCCATATCCTAGTTTATACCCAGGAGTATTGAATTATAATCATAACTAGTTTTCAGGGTGAAGTAATGTAAGTAATATTTCCTTTATACACCGTTTACAACTCAAAATTATGTTATGTTACTTAATTTGTATTTATTTTTTCAACATAGGAAAGACCAAAGGCATCTTGGATGAAACAAATTACGATCCTCAAGTGGTCTGCAGACATTACTGTCATATGTTAGTAAATAAAAAAGCAATGCTGAATGATAAAAATACCAAAACAATGTGGGCATTACAAAGTTATTGCCTAATGTTATTTACTTAATTATACAGTAGTGAATATTAATTCAAATACAAACTTATTCGAAGCGGTTTCGGGTTGAATTGAATCTCCTTACTAATTCTTACTGAGCATTTGTATTTCAGAGATTCCTTTAATAAGTTCGAGACTTCAAAATCGATCAGAATTAAATACCACTATTGTACATGGTCATTGCAGTGTAATAAGCGGACTCATATAATACAGAAATCAATCATACTCAATATTTTTTTAAATCTTTGAATCTGTATACCTAGTCGTAAAACATTTTCGGAATTTCATTCAAGATAGGAACGACCAGCCCGCAATGAATCTATGAATCAAGAACTATGCTTCATAAACGATTGAATTACCTTCAACTACGTTTGGATACTCGACCCAGACTTGGGCATCAGCATTATACCCCTTGACCAGAGTTGCAAATGTTACATATTTTGTTTACGCTAATCTGTTACAAATAATTAGTATTTTTCTACTAAATACCTAATATCATCACCATATTCTAAGATACTTTTATTTCGTAATTTCTAATGAATGAATAATTAAACCTATACTTTCCATTTAGTTAAGTCCATAGTAAACATGTTAATCATGTATCAATTATTTAGTGCTTTATTTGTAACCCTGTTTTGCTAGATTTATAAATAAGCATTTATCTCATTAATAACACTTTTTTGGGGAAAATGTGATACGACAATATATGTTTATTTTCCATTTTACAATGTGTTCGTCATAGTCTGTAACAGTTATTTCAATACACCCTTTATATAATATAATATATATATATATATACATGTGTGTGTGGGGGGGGGGGGGAAGGGAGGGTGTACTTCCAACGTTATCTAACTTAATATATACAAGCATGTAAATTAAGTTACTAATGCTAGTACTGGTATATACCGACAAAATAAGAAGGTTGGAACATATTCGGCAGCCGTCCTGTTTCCGTTAACACCCCCCCCCCTCCCTCTGACCTCCGTCCACCTGCCTCATTAGAACCCCATTCATTACAGGCAGGTCAGTAAATAAGGTCCACTTGTATAGGAGGGAGGGGCTGGTATGAGGGCTACTTGTTGGGGTTTGGTTGTACGGCTGGACGGTCATATCTACCACTGTAGGCCCAACGAGAACCAATATACAGAACTGGAGCATTGTGGTTTCAATTCAATTTTCTGTGTATATAAGTAAACAATATATATATATAATGTTAAAGGAGATATTACAGAAATATACATCATGCAAAAAGTCTGCGATTGCTACATTTGTTGATATGAGCAAAGCTTTTGATAATATAGACCACTTTATTTTAGCAAGAAAGCTTATAAATTCCAATGTACCACCAGATATAACATTATTTTTACTACACTACTTGAGAACTGCACAAGCTAATGTCAAGTGGAATAATATCCATAGTAAATATTATGCTTTAGAAAAGGGCGTTAGACAGGGTGGTATAATATCTCCTTTTTTATTTAATTTTTATATAAATAGTATTATTTGAGACATCTCAGAAATGGAAGTAGGGTGCCAGTTTGGTTTGACAAGATGTAATATTTTAGCTTATGCAGATGACCTAGTCCTCATTGCTCAGAGTCACAGTGATATGGAAAAGCTGTATACTTCTTTTTCAGTTTAAGTCAGTGGACATAAATTAAAAATAAATAAGGACAAATCAAAGTGTGTTGTATTTCACAGGTATAAGAAATTTGATGATAATAGTATTAAATTAGGAGATGACATTTTACAAGTCACTGGCAAATATAAATATCTTGGACATTATATACTTTTTAATCTTAAAGACAATGAAGATATTCATTTGAGATTGAATATTTGTTATGCCTCTTTTAATAGTGTTTTTAGAAATTGTAATAGTGTAAATAGCAATGTTCTTCTGTTTTTATTTAATTCATATTGTTGTCCAGATTATGGGGTCAATCTATGGAACAATAGTTCAAGTCTAAAATCTGCCATCTTTAAAACATTTGAAATTGCGTACAGTAGTGCTCTTAAACGTAGGAATAATGTTCCTAAGTATGCAAGCAATCCACATCACTGCAATTAACTGTCAGCAATTGTTGTTTAAGCATCACATAGCACTTACTCAAGCTAGGTCATTTAAGAGATTAATGTAGTCACTTAATCCTATTTTCTTGTATAATCAATATTTTCTTAAAAAAAAATTTGTTATGGCATTTGTCAAAACTTATTTAATAGTAGATATGATGCTGATGTGGCAAGTGAGAACTTGGACATTCTGGTGTTCAGAATTAACTGGGTACAGAGACATGATGACAGATGCAGGCCTTGTTTTTATTATGGGTATTAACAATTCAAGTAAAAACATATACATATTCATATAAATAACTTTAATCTATATTTTATTAGTTTTAAATAGTGTAAATAGATTTTATGCTTTATATGGTCAAATACTAGGATATAAGATTTTACAGTTCTTGAGTATTAAGATTGAGCAGCAGTTGGTATGATGATGTGATCAGCACTGCAATTTAAATTGACATGTTAATTGAACATAGGCCATTTTGTAAATAATATTTTTTAACTATAATGCGTTTGCAATTAATTTGTATTCGAATATATATTTTCTGTCTGTATGTACTCTGTTACGAAATAAAGGAAATTGAAATTGAATTGAATATATATATAGAATATACATACTGTGTATGCAGTATTGTGCATATGAATTGATTTTATAGAAACATAACTGAAAGCGGTGGGCGTCATATGTAATAGTCAGAACAAATATTTGCGAAAATTTGGATACGCCTGAATTTCAGCACTGAATTTTGACATTTGTGTTTTTTATATGTATGTATACTGTATATGCATGTATATATATATGGTTATGACATAGAGGACCGCGTCTATTCAACAAACTTCCAAGGCGAGTAAGTGACATAAGGGGCGTCTCGTTAGACAACTTCAAGAAAGCCCTTGATGTCGAACTGCAAAAAGTGCCAGATGACCCCATCTTCGTAGGGGAACGCTCCGCCCCTTCAAACAGTCTGCTGCACCAATTGTCAATACACAACAAAGGGTGGCACGCTCCTCGGTGCCACTAGTAGAGTGGCGAACTCTACATTAGGTCGGTGACAGAGTTTGAGTTTGTATGTGTGTGTGTGTGTGTTTAAGGGGACCCTATTTATGATATGAAGACAGGGTAGAGGCACTTCAGATCTTGAAGCAGATAATAATTACTTTGTTGAAGGAAGCGAAATAAGGCAGTCACTAATCAATCTGAATCCACTATTAAGATCTTAAGTTACCATACAGACTAACAGAGAATTGTACAGGGGTCAAAATATAACTTCTCCAACTTCCATGCGTAGATGACCGTGTGTGTGTGGTGTGCGTAATTATGGATGTCTCGCAGCTGTACATCTAAGGCCGTCACCCCAACATAATACAGCTTATGACCGGCTTGACAACTAACCACTGCCGTCCTTAACCCGAGAACGGCACGCCATTGGTAGTTGAAACCCTCCCGCTAAGCGAGGATATTTTGGTTCATTTCCGCCTAAAATCGTCATTTTACCATAAATATAGTTATTACTTATTCATATGCGCCTATTTTACGTTTAATATGAAGATATTAACATGTAGCAGCAATAAAACAAGTGGGAATAGTATTTGGGGGGTGAAAAATACGAATTATTGCCGACCCTCCAGTCATGAGATAAGAGGCGAACGAGAGGTATATCCTCCCTCTTCGAGGCCTGAAGGCAGACTGATGTCTCGCTCTCACTTTCTTTCTCTTCCCACGCTATCTATATGCGTACTAGATGACCTTGGAACCGGGTTGGAGATATTGGAGCGAAAAATAAACCGATAAACAAGGAATAAGAGGACAAATAGGTGATAATTGAAGGCAGGGGGGGGGAAGGATGGGGTTTTGACACATGTGGAGGAGTGATAGAAGGTATGGAGGTAAATTATCTCACTTAATCACATATTCCTTTGTTTTGAGTGTTACTGCAGTCATTTAAAAGGCTTTTTTTAGGCCTTGGATCTTAAGAGTCCTGTCGCCTTCCACCTCTAAAATCTCTTAAGAGTCTCCTCGCCGTTCCCGGGTTAATGACCCAATACTTAGTCTAGGAGTGTCGAAGAGGTCATTGGCTATCACCCTCTGTAACAGTCTTTTAGGTTCCTATTTTTTTTTATAAATTCCACTGTAAAATGTATGTGTTCAGGTGTAACAGAAGTGGTACACATACTATTATGGTTTATAATCGGTTTATTCGCTCCAAATATTGTATGTATACCTACTTCTTCGAAACACGACAGATCTCATGTATCAGAAACCTTCAACAAAAGTTTTCAAGTGGTTGAAGAAAATAATATAGTTTACACCACGTAATGTACAACATGGCGGGTATATCTGTCGCCCTCATTAAATAAGCCTTCCAAGGTAATAACAGGTGAGGCAGGTAGTCGCTTCGCTTAGGTCGTCCCTCAACACACCCCGTAATCTCTATCAGTCCCGGGCCGATAATACCTGTCTGGAGTCTCTTAATAAATGTCTGGAACCTCTTAATACATGTCTGGAGCCTCTTGATCATCATGGGGCCCCCAGCTTGCAGCTGGAGATGCTTAATTTTATAAGAGATC
>CM064543.1:18340178-18390178 GCA_032716605.1 Paralithodes platypus
TTCGCCGCTCCTCTAGCGGCACCAAGGAGCGCGACGCCCCTCGTTATGGGTGGTGATTTGGTGCAGTGGACTGTTTGAAGCGACAGCTCGCTCCCTTGCGAGGATGGGCTCGTCTGGCACTTTTTGCAGTTCGACATCTAGGGCTCTCTTGAAGTTGTCTAACGAGATGTCCCTCATGTCTCTTACTCGCCGTGGGAGTTTGTTGAAGAGACGTGGGCCTCTGTGTGATAACCAGCCCTCTCGCAGAGAGCCCATAGCACCCCTGTTATTCATCCGGGGGATTTCGCATTCCCAGCCTCTCCTATCACTGAATTTCATGACTATTGGAGTATGTAGGTTTGGTACTAAACCCTCTGCGATTTTCCATGTGTATATTATTAGGTAACGTTCTCTTCTACGTTCCAGTGAGTACAGATTCAGTGCTCTTAAACGCTCCCAATAGTGTAGATGTTTTATCGAACTTATATGCGAAGTGAAATTTCTTTGTACACTCTCTACGTCATTTATTTCACCTGCTTTGTATGGGGATGTTAATACGCTACAGTATTCAAGCCGCGGTAGCACTAGAGATTTGAAGAGCGTTATCATAGGCAATTCACCGCGTGTTTTAAAAGTACGCAGAATCCAACCCGTTAGACGTTTCGCAGCCGCCACTTTGACCTGGTTATGTACTTTGAAACCCATATTTTCAGACATTAATACCCCAAGGTCTTTCACACTGTCTTTCCGTTCTATTATGTGGTTAGATTCTGTTAAGTAATTTGTAATTTCTTTAACACCATTATTATCTCCGTACCGTATTAATTGGAATTTTTCCTCATTGAATTGCATGTTGTTTTCCCTGGTCCACTGGAACACTACATTCATGTCTTCCTGCAGTCGGCCCGTGTCCTCTTGTGTGTTTACTATCTTGCTTAATTTTGTGTCATCAGCAAAAGACGACACCGTACTGTGTCTGGTGTTGGTATCTATGTCGCAAATTAGTATGAGGAACAGAAGGGGCGCTAGCACTGTTCCTTGGGGCACTGAGCTTTTGACATCCGAAGGCTCAGAAGTGACTTGGTTTACTGCTACCGATTGTTTTCGGTTTACGAGGAAATTGTATATCCACCGTCCGATTTTCCCAGTTATACCTTTTGCTTTCAGTTTGTGGGCTATTATACCATGGTCACATTTATCAAATGCCTAAGCAAAATCGGTGTAAATGACATCCACGTTTTTCTTTTCTTCTAGCGCTTTAAGAATTTTGTCATAGTGTTCCAAAAGTTGTGAGAGACATGATCTTCCCGCTCTGAACCCATGTTGACCGGTGTTGTGTAGTTCATTTGCCTCCATGAATGTTGAAATTTTGCTTCGCAGGACTCGCTCGAAAACTTTAATGATGTGAGAGGTTAGAGCTACCGGGCGGTAGTTTTTTGGTAGTGCTTTACTCCCTCCTTTATGCAGTGGGGCAATTATTGCGTTTTTCAAGCTATCTGGTATGTCACCAGTGTCTAGACTCCTTCTCCACATTATAGCCAGGGGTTTTGAGAGGTTTTCCTTACATTTTTTCATTAGGATCGAATTCCATGAGTCCGGGCCTGGTGCCGAGTGGGATGGCATGTTGGAAATGGCCTCTTCTATGTCTTTTGGACCGAAATCAATATCCAGCATCTGAGGGGTTTCCGTGGGGGAGGTTTCCATGAAAAATATATTTTGGTCTCTGATGACTTTTGTTTCATCAGGTGCACCCATTGAATCAGTATCGAACACAAACGAGACAATGCAATACATAGTTTATGTTCCAAATGCTTCAGTACTTGAAACACACAAACTGCACAATCTGTTGCTGTGAAATGTGATACAAAATATTATATTGAACAATTCTGAAACGCTTACGTAACATATTGAAACACTCCCTTTAAGCAAATGCATGAGTCTGAGTTTTCCTTCCTTCACTGTTGTAAGTTTATTAAAGAGTAGTGTACCAGATACTTGTGTTAGCTTGCGTACACTCTGAGACATGGCTTAATATAAACTCTCGAACAGCAAAATGAACAACCGAATTGTAAATATTATATAATTAATTAATAAGAAGGTTCGATATATTTCGGGATAGCTTCGAAAGCTAAAGGCCGTGATATATGTCCTAGAGTGTACTTACATACCAGTAATTAAATCAAACTCCTCTAGTTACATTGCAAATATAGTATAATGCAACTCACTTCTGACCATGTGTACATCATACATCAACGCCACGTTCAGTGTATTCGAATTGATATACACTCCCATGTCCAGTATTATTATATATTTGATTAATTGACATGTGAAATAGGTTGGAGTACATTAAACTAAATTGCGCTATTATAGATGCGAAGTAAGTTGGACTAAGTTAATTTATGTAGATGTGAAGTAGATTGAGTGCATTAGACTACAGTAGGTTAAGTTACATTAGGCTAAGCTGTCCAATATACAGTAGGTGTTGTGTACAAACTACTCATCTCGGTTACCTAAACTAACCTGGCTACGGATGGTGCTGGTGGACCGAGTGCATCTCCGTCTATCCCTCACAGGTGAATGACGCTAATAATACCTGTAATGTTAATTAAGGTCCTCAGATACGTGTGGCTTTAGTATCTTGCTTCTCTTTCTTTTATACTCCTTTTCTTCCTTCACACTTCCCTTCTACTGTTGTACTCCTTCTCTTCCTTCACACTTCCCTTCTACTGTTGTACTCCTTCTCTTCCTTCACACTTCCCTTCTACTGTTGTACTCCTTCTCTTCCTTCACACTTCCCTTCTACTGTTGTACTCCTTCTCTTCCTTCACACTTCCCTCCTACTGTTGTACTCCTTCTCTTCCTTCACACTTCCCTCCTACTGTTATACTCCTTCTCTTCCTTCATACTACCCTCCTACTGTTGTACTCCTACTCTTCCTTCACACTTCCCTCCTACTGTTATACTCCTTCTCTTCCTTCATACTACCCTCCTACTGTTGTACTCCTACTCTTCCTTCACACTTCCCTCCTACTGTTGTACTCCTACTCTTCCTTCACACTTCCCTCCTACTGTTGTACTCCTTCTCTTCCTTCACACTTCCCTCCTACTGTTATACTCCTTCTCTTCCTTCACACTTCCCTCCTACTGTTGTACTCCTTCTCTTCCTTCACACTTCCCTCCTACTGTTATACTACTTCTCTTCCTTCATACTACCCTCCTACTGTTGTACTCCTACTCTTCCTTCACACTTCCCTCCTACTGTTGTACTCCTACTCTTCATAAGAACATAAGAACATAAGAACATAAGAAAATGGGAGTCTGCAGAAAGCCGATTGGCCTAAGCAAGGCAGATCCCTGTCCCACGCAACCCCAGTTCAATTACAAAGCCCAATTATAGGCTCAACACTCTAATACCCTGAGGATCATCTTACCAAAACGGTTAGAGATTAACGCAGGATTATGGGGATATGCAGAGTGCTGATTGGCCCAACCCGGCTGATCCCCCTTCACACCCAACCCTTCTCGTCCATATGCTTATCCAATTTTATCTTAAAGCTCCCTACCGTTTTAGACCCCACTATAGCACTTGGTAGTCCATTCCACCCATCTACAACTCTGTTACCAAACCAATATTTGCCTATATCTTTTCTGAAACGAAATTTATCTAATTTGAAACCATTGGTACGAGTTCTTTCGCTATCACTGAGCTTTAGTACATTTGTCATGTCCCCTTTGTTAATCCCACTAACCCACTTGAACACCTCTATCATATCCCCTCTAACTCTGCGTCTCTCTAACGAATGTAAACCTAATTTCTTCAACCTTTCTTCATACGAAAGATTTCTAATATTATGGATCATTTTTGTCATTCTACGCTGTACTCTCTCCAATGAATCTATGTCCATTCTGTAATAAGGACACCAAAATTGGACAGCATAATCCATATGGGGTCTCACTAATGACAAGTAAAGTTTTAAGATAACATCAGCAGTTCTGTTACTCACACTCCTAGAGATGAACCCGAGAATCCTGTTTGCCTTATTACGAACGCTTATACACTGTTTTCTAGGCTTCAAATCATTGCTAACAAACACACCTAGATCTTTCTCACAGTCTGAATTTTCTAATTCTAAATTAGCTAGTTTATATTTAACATTTGTATGCATCTTCCCTATCTTTAATACCTTGCATTTGTCAATGTTAAACTTCATCTGCCAATTTACTGACCATTCATGTAAGGTATCTAGATCCCTTTGGAGGCACTCTATATCGCTATCTGAATCAATTGATCTCCCCATTTTAGTTTCGTCTGCGAATTTACTTATCCTACTAGTTATACCTAAATCTAGGTCATTTATGTATATAAGAAACAACAGGGGACCTAATACCGATCCCTGGGGGACACCACTTTTGACTGCTCCCCACTCTGACTTGGTACCATTTATGCTGACTCTCTGTTTCCTACCAATTAGCCATGACCTAATCCATCCCAACAACGATCCTCCTATTCCATGTGCCTCAACCTTTCTCATCAATCTCTCATGAGGGACTCTGTCGAAAGCTTTACTGAAATCTAAATAAATAATATCATATGACTTGTCACTATCTACTGCTTCATATACCTCTGAGAAAAAGCTAAGCAAATTAGTAAGGCAAGAACGTCCCTGAGTGAATCCATGCTGAGAAGAATTTATTAAGTTAAATTTTACTAAGTGGCTTCTAATTTTCCTAGCAATAATAGACTCTAGCAACTTTCCTATGATTGATGTGAGACTAATGGGACGGTAATTGGATGCTATCGATTTATCACCTTTTTTGAAGATCGGAACTACATTTGCAAGCTTCCAAGCTTCTGGAACTAAACCTGTTTCTAAAGACTTGTTAAATAAAAATGCTAATGGGCTACTTAACTCATCTCTGCATTCTTTTAATACTCTAGCATATACCTCGTCAGGACCAGGCGATTTTTGAGGTTTCAGTCTGTCAATTTCCTTAAGCACATCATTTCTACTTATACTAACTGTACTTAACATATTTTCTATACTATCACTATATACCATATTGACTTCTGGAATCTGTGCCAAATTTTCATTAGTGAAAACGGAAAGAAACTGACTATTTAATGTACTGCACATTTCTAAATCATTTTCTGTTATTTCTCCTATTGAAGTTTTTAGGGGGCCTATTACATCTCTAACTTTAGATATATATAGTTGGTAAAAAGCTTTAGGGTTATTTTTTGAGTCACTGGCTATCCTTATTTCATAATTTCTTTTTGCTTTCCTGATTTCCTTTTTAACCTGTCTTGATAGAGTCTGATAGTATATATGTAGATGATTTTCGCCTTTCTTTATTTTTCTTCACACTTCCCTCCTACTGTTGTACTCCTTCTCTTCCTTCATACTTCCCTTCTACTGTTGTACTCCTACTCTTCCTTCACACTTCCCTCCTACTGTTGTACTCCTTCTCTTCCTTCATACTTCCCTCCTACTGTTGTACTCCTACTCTTCCTTCACACTTCCCTCCTACTGTTGTACTCCTTCTCTTCCTTCACACTTCCCTCCTACTGTTGTACTCCTTCTCTTCCTTCACACTTCCCTCCTACTGTTGTACTCCTTCTCTTCCTTCATACTTCCCTTCTACTATTGTACTCCTTCTCTTCCTTCACACTTCCCTTCTACTGTTGTACTCCTTTTCTTCTTTCACACTTCCCTTCTACTGTTGTACTCCTTCTCTTCCTTCATACTTCCCTTCTACTGTTGTACTCCTACTCTTCCTTCACACTTCCCTTCTACTGTTGTACTCCTTCTCTTCCTTCATACTTCCCTTCTACTGTTGTACTCCTTCTCTTCCTTCATACTTCCCTCCTACTGTTGTACTCCTACTCTTCCTTCACACTTCCCTCCTACTGTTGTACTCCTTCTCTTCCTTCATACTTCCCTTCTACTGTTGTACTCCTTCTCTTCCTTCATACTTCCCTTCTACTGTTGTACTCCTTCTCTTCCTTCATACTTCCCTTCTACTGTTGTACTCCTACTCTTCCTTCATACTTCCCTTCTACGTATTCTTTTTCTACTTCTAATGCAATGTCCATTCCGTCTTCTCTCTTCCTCCTCATTCTTCTCCTACTCCTTGTCACTTGCTTCTGTATTCCTCAGCCATCTCAATTTCCTCCTACGTTCCTTCTCTTTCTCTCTTCTTCTAATTCTACTTTTGGTAATTATAGGGAATAGGCTCGCACCCTAATGTGTCATGTTTGTTCTCCAGATATTGAGAAATGAGTGTTTTCATGGTTTTAGTTATAATTCCAATGTGGGATACACGATGGGTTGAGGGGGGGGGGGGGGGGTTTGCCCCCCCCCCCCCCCATGAATGACTGAAATCGGCATCTATGTTGCCAGGGGGGTGTAAATATCGATAATACTGCATAAAGAAGGCGTTTGTAAACAGTGACGATGTCCGAAAGAGCTCTTAGATTGATTAGAATGGGCGTTTTTTCTATTAATATCGAGTTTTATAAAGGTGATCAAGATTTTTCTCCCACAGTGGATTATACATGAGTACAGTATAAGGATTCCATAGACATACTGTACATTGTCCCTAATAAATTATGTATAATAGGGCTGCGAGCCTATTCCCTATAATTATCATACTTTGTACCCAATTTTTTTCATCTTTTTTCTTCGCCTTCACATTATTTGTGTTCTCCTTTTATGTCTCCTCCTCTCCATTTTTCTAATTATACCCTACTTCTTGTACATTTGTGCTTCCTTCCTTCCTTGCCTCCTGATTGTCCTTCTTTTCAAACTCTTCATTTATCTTCTTTCTTCTTTCGTCCTTTTTTGTTTAGCCGTCTCTTTCTTCTACTTTGTCTCCTTCTCCCCTTCTTAATTTCCTCTTACAGTACATTTCGTCGACGCTCATTCCTTCCTATTGTGTATCTACTTTTATTCCTCTTACCAATTCTGCATTAACATTTTGGTGTTACTACTCTGTTTTATGTGTTTTATGCTTCCCCTTCCCTTCCTTTACTCTTCCCTACCATTTTAATTACATTCTCTTCTTTAATTTACTTTCACTTCTCCTCCTCCTTGTTCTTCTTTGTCTTAGCTGTATTATTATTCTGATCTTTTTATTCTCATTTGTTTCTTCTTGTAAAGTAGTGAGTGAATGTTGATAAATCTACACAAATCTAAAATAGAGCCAGGAAGCAATGATGACCGTTGCACATTGATATTTTATTGTTGGCATATAAATAAAATGTATTAACTTGAATGAAATAAACGTTATTACGTAAATAAGAAGGATACTAGTTATACAATCTGATAACAATTATAATAATAATACATACTGTAAATAAATGAAAATATTGTTTATCATCATAATCGTCATCAATACCGGTATGTAGATAATAATAACACTAATAATAATAATAATAATAATACTCTGACCATAAAATATGGTATGGATATAGATCTACAGTCTAGCTATTCGAGAGAAAACTCCTGGGAAATTGAAAATACAAAAGAGGGTTGTGAAGAGATTGTGGTTGCGTGATTCATCTTTTCCCAGGATCCTTTATCGCATATTACATAATTTTACCTTCTCCTTTGCCGCATACACGCACACGAGACAGGCAGGCAGGCAGGCAGAGGTACAGCAGCAGACATACAGTAGACATAAATGACAGTTAGACAGATAAGCAGAGAGACATGAATATGGAAAACAAATAACGACAAAGACAGCCAGACATTAACATACAGATAGGCAGACAGATAAATAGACAGACAAACAGACAGGCAGGCAGACAAATAAAAATGGGAAAATACACAAATCACAGTTAGGTAGAATGACAGAGGCAAAGGGGATGCATAAGGACATATAACTAGGACACACGGGTAATACTGAAACACAAACAGACATTGACAGACGGACAGGCAGATAGACGAGCGCATAAGAAAACAAAGCCTTAAAAATTATTCCTACAGAGAAGAGACGAAGAAAACTGGAAGAGAGATTAGCATTTGTGGACAAAGAAAAGGGGAAATAGTCAAATGGAGAAAACAGAGCAACGAAAACAAAGCAAAACAATACCACAAACATATCCATTACGTATTCTTAAATTGACACTTCCCTATACATAAATCCATCTCCCTTAAATATCCAACCCTCATATTCACACTTCTTCCCATCACGATCCACCAAAAATTCAGAAATCTCCGTGGAACGAAAATAAGCGGTGTGTGTGTGTATGTGAATGTGTGTGTGTGTGTGTGTGTGCGTGTGCGTGTGCGTGAACCTGCCCGGGTAATGAATTGAGTTAGCGACCCCCACGCGTGTGTGCTTTACGGTGGTGTTTGTCAAATGTTGGAAGTCTGTGATCCGACCCTGGGAGAGAGAGAGAGAGAGAGATTTAATATTAGTATATACTGCATAGTTATTATTCACTGAAGAAAGCATAACAATCAAAAGCAATAGTTTTGCAAAACACTGCTATTAAACTGTATGTACAGCTGCCATCAACATTCCATGACAGTCTTCAAGTGTTGCATATACGGTAACCCGTGACTATAATTTGTTTTTCCAGCTGATGGTAAGTTGAATCCCTTAACAACTGATTTCTTGCTATTTAATGGAACAAATATGATACTATTAGGTCTCTGGATCATATAGATACCAAGTGTTCATAATTAGCGACATATTTCGCTTCAAAACCTTCGTAATAGCTGAGTAATTATAGCAAAGACATTCTATCTATTGTAGAGTTCACCACGTGCAAGTGGCACCGATGAGCTTGCCACCTTTCGGTAATTTGTATAAGGTATATTCCCCTAGACAGGTTGCCGACCAAAGCTGATGAGTCCCATCCACCCAGATTTGTATAAGGTTGTCTCCCCTAGATGGATTGCCTACCAAAGCCGACGAGTCCCATCCACCCGTGCAATTTATCGTCAGTTGGAAACTAACAGACAATAGTACTTTTTGTTACACGTCATTGAGGGCCGAGTTGATATCCCTCTCTGTATATTCAACACACAGTATCATGAAGGTTTACGACGAACCATTGGTTGTGATTGTATACTTTACAACCTGGAACATACTAGGCACCAATGTTACACTGCTACCATATTAGATAGTCTATATTCAATTTACTGACAACAATAACAATTGTAAAGGATATAAACACAATTACGTATATAAATGTGCCACATCCATTGAGAGAGAGAGAGAGAGAGAGAGAGAGAGAGAGAGAGAGAGAGAGAGAGAGAGAGAGAGAGGTGGGGAGGGGATTGAGCTAGAGTAGTTGTGCCTCGGTTGTTTCAGTGCATTGCTACGGGAAGCTTTGATGTTGATGTTGCAACGTGGGGCAGATTCCCAAAAATATTCCATATATGATAGTTTGGGCTGTAGCTTGTTTCAGTTATAGAGATTCTTCATCAAGAACTATGATAAATGTGTTATGTATTGCTTGAACGCAACAAGGAAACACAAATAGCATTAATGTGCTGTACAGCATAATTTGTGTTAAATGCTTCCAACCATGTACTAATATATAAATCATAATGAATAAATAATTGGAGGGCAGAAGTCAAATGATTTTGTTTCATATTTGTGAGGAAATATATATATATAATTATACAGTACAGTATATATATATATATATACAGAGATAGAGAGAGAGGGGGGAGGTGTGGTGTAGTGGTCTTGCCACTGGACTGGTAATCCAAAGGACCCGGGTTCAAATCCCGATATGTCAATGGGAAGATATTATTGGAATGGAATGTGTGCTGTACCTATACCACAAAGCCCATCGAAACGCTAAATAAATACCCTCATTGTTCCCTGATTAAATAGCACTGTATGAATATTCCCATATTCAAAACATGCTACAGGGGGCCAATGCCTAGTGAGTTCAACGCTCAATAGGTGGCGTACTGAGAGTGAGGGTCCGAGTCTAGGAGTTGAGACAGTGAAGCACTGGAGCGAGGCAGCTTCAGAGAGGGGGCTGCTTCAAGCCGTGAGTGAGCAACTAAGCCCCATGCATCCTGCGAAAGGCAAGATGGCAGGAGCTGGTTGCAGCTAAAAAGTGCTTCACATGTCTTACCTCCTAGACTGGAACGAGCCCTCACGGGCTTCACCGTTCATAACGGTTGAATGTACAGGCTCTCAGCGTATGCCCGAGAGGGAGTAGTTGGAATATAGAAGAAAAAAAAAAAAAAAATATATATATATATAATCACTTGACGTTATAGAGTCTTGTTTAAAATAACTCAATAATTGACCATATTAATATGAACTTGAGATAATACCAATTTCAGATTACACAATAATTCATCGTTATATCTATCTAAAATTTAAAATTCAAGTGTAGAAATAGGTGTATTCTATATTTAGACAATGAAATTCTCAAAATATCGTACACCATTTTAGTTTGACTATAGGCTACATAATAATGCCGGAAGTAAATCTGCATAACATGGTTCGCTGCCTTCACTGGGAGTATGCTTGCATTATGGCTTCATTTAATTCACGGACAAAAATAAAATAAAACATTCTCTTGGCTGTGAGTGAAATATTTATGTGTGTGTGTGTGTGTGTGTGTGTGTGTGTGTGTGTGTGTGTGTGTGTGTGTGTGTGTGTGTGTGTGAAAAGCTGGTGATATTAGATTAATTCAAAACCAACTTACTTTGTTAGCCACTTCTCAAAACTATCTTTTGTCCCTCCCATCGTGTCTCTGCTTTCCCCTTGCCCATTTAGGGAGTCTGAGTTGGCTACTGAGTGACCGACTGTTTGCGTATTAAATAACTGTGAGAAGGAAGGCAGACGAGAGACGCAGTGACTTTGCCTGCATCAGATAAGCCGAGGAGGGCCCATAACGGGAAGTCCTTTATCAGACCCCTGCAATCATCTGTAAACGGGGTAATTGTAAGGAACGCTATGCAGTCTGAAGGTCTAGTCAGCGATTGTGGGGAAACGAGGAAGGAACGAATAGTGGGGGAGAAGAAATTGTGTTGGGGAGGGACCAGAGAAGGGTGTTGGAAAAGATAATGGAATATGAGAAATAAATAGTGTGAATGACGACACATGTGGGTTTTGATTAATTATAGCAAAATAGATGAAAGTATGCGAAATAAAGATATGTTTTTGTTCTTATCTGAAAGCAAAGAAGCGGAAAGAGGAATATTTTGGTGAAAGCAGATTCTCTAAAGTATTTGTGAGAGGAGAAGAAAGGGTTAAGATTTGGGGGTTTATGTTATTATTAGGAGACGAGGGAGGTGAGAATTATGTGGGAGATGACATAGGAGGAAAGCTCTAATGAGAGCAAGATAACTAGCAGCATTTAAAGAGTGGAGAGGAGAGGACTAATGTTTCCAGGGGGTCAAATAGGATAGGGATATGGTTTGGGGGGGAAAAAAGGAGGAAATTTCGTCTACAATTTTTGAACTTTGTGATTTTTTTAGTCTTACCCAACATATTGCTGAACCCACACGGGAAAACAATATCTTAGACCTGGTCTTCACTAACAACGACTCTCTAGTACACAGCATTAACATATCGGACACAACATACTCAGATCATAAATTAATTGAGATCAAAACAACCTTAGAAAGTGTACAGACAACCTCAGAATCGAGAACAAAAACCGGCCCCTTCAGTAAATTTAACTTCAATAACAAAAACATTAGGTGGGAAGAGGTAAATCAAGAAATGGAGGAAATAGACTGGGAAGATTTAATGGATAACCTGACACCAGCAGAATGTCTAGTCTTAATAACAGAAACCATGACCCAAATCTGTAGCCACCATATACCTGCAAGACAAACAAAACGAAGAAGCAAACAAGATCGGGAAAGGAGGAGGCTGTACAGAAGAAGAAAATTACTCACACAAAGACGCACACATCAAAATCTACAGGATAGGCAAAAGGTCGAAATAGATAGAGAAATTGTGGAAATTGAACAAAGTTTAAGAATATCATATGAACTACAACATATGGAAGAGGAGAGGAAAGCTATTGCAGGTATAAAGGAAAATTCCAAATACTTCTTTTCATACGCCAAACAAAAGGCTAAAACAACATCAAACATCGGCCCACTGAGCAAAGGGGACGGCTCTTTCACAGGGGACAAAAAGGAAATGAGCGAACTCTTAAGCAGGCAGTATGAAATGGCATTCAGTGAGCCTGATGAAACAAAAGTCATCAGAGACCAAAATATATTTTTCATGGAAACCTCCCCCACGGAAACCCCTCAGATGCTGGATATTGATTTCGGTCCAAAAGACATAGAAGAGGCCATTTCCAACATGCCATCCCACTCGGCACCAGGCCCGGACTCATGGAATTCGATCCTAATGAAAAAATGTAAGGAAAACCTCTCAAAACCCCTGGCTATAATGTGGAGAAGGAGTCTAGACACTGGTGACATACCAGATAGCTTGAAAAACGCAATAATTGACCCACTGCATAAAGGAGGGAGTAAAGCACTACCAAAAAACTACCGCCCGGTAGCTCTAACCTCTCACATCATTAAAGTTTTCGAGCGAGTCCACACATTCATGGAGGCAAATGAACTACACAACACCGGTCAACATGGGTTCAGAGCGGGAAGATCATGTCTCTCACAACTTTTGGAACACTATGACAAAATTCTTAAAGCGCTAGAAGAAAAGAAAAACGTGGATGTCATTTACACCGATTTTGCTAAGGCATTTGATAAATGTGACCATGGTATAATAGCCCACAAACTGAAAGCAAAAGGTATAACTGGGAAAATCGGACGGTGGATATACAATTTCCTCGCAAACCGAAAACAATCGGTAGCAGTAAACCAAGTCACTTCTGAGCCTTCGGATGTCAAAAGCTCAGTGCCCCAAGGAACAGTGCTAGCGCCCCTTCTGTTCCTCATACTAATTTGCGACATAGATACCAACACCAGACACAGTACGGTGTCGTCTTTTGCTGATGACACAAAATTAAGCAAGATAGTAAACACACATGAGGACACGGGCCGACTGCAGGAAGACATGAATGTAGTGTTCCAGTGGACCAGGGAAAACAACATGCAATTCAATGAGGAAAAATTCCAATTAATACGATACGGAGATAATAATGGTGTTAAAGAAATTACAAATTACTTAACAGAATCTAACCACATAATAGAACGGAAAGACAGTGTGAAAGACCTTGGGGTATTATTGTCTGAAAATATGGGTTTCAAAGTACATAACCAGGTCAAAGTGGCGGCTGCGAAACGTCTAACGGGTTGGATTCTGCGTACTTTTAAAACACGCGGTGAATTGCCTATGATAACGCTCTTCAAATCTCTAGTGCTACCGCGGCTTGAATACTGTAGCGTATTAACATCCCCATACAAAGCAGGTGAAATAAATGACGTAGAGAGTGTACAAAGAAATTTCACTTCGCATATAAGTTCGATAAAACATCTACACTATTGGGAGCGTTTAAGAGCACTGAATCTGTACTCACTGGAACGTAGAAGAGAACGTTACCTAATAATATACACATGGAAAATCGCAAACCTACATACTCCGATAGTCATGAAATTCAGTGATAGGAGAGGCTGGGAATGCGAAATCCCCCGGATGAATAACAGGGGTGCTATGGGCTCTCTGCGAGAGGGCTGGTTATCACACAGAGGCCCACGTCTCTTCAACAAACTCCCACGGCGAGTAAGAGACATGAGGGACATCTCGTTAGACAACTTCAAGAGAGCCCTAGATGTCGAACTGCAAAAAGTGCCAGACGAGCCCATCCTCGCAAGGGAGCGAGCTGTCGCTTCAAACAGTCTACTGCACCAAATCACCACCCATAACGAGGGGCGTCGCGCTCCTTGGTGCCGCTAGAGGAGCGGCGAACACATCCAAAGGTATCCAAAGGTATCCAATTCGATGTTGGGATATTTTTTTAAGGATGCAGAAAGAATAGGTGGTTCTGTCTACGACTGCAAGGCGGGACAATGAGGTTGAACTTTTGCGATTTTGTGTTGATGTGCGGTAACGTAAGTTATTAACTAACGAAAAATGAGGAGAGACTAAGACTTTGTATTGTATATGGAGAAAAGTTGGGAAAAAATGAGGAACGGAGGCTAAAGATTAAGTCTGCAGAAAAAAAGTAAATAGGAAACAAAGCAGGAAGTAACGGAAAGAGAAAACGAGATGGGACAAGAGGGGAGAGTGTGACAGAGGGAAAAGAAAGTGTAATAGAGCAGCGAGAGAGGAGAGCGAGAACTGAGTGTGATGGGAAGTTAGATAGTGATAGGAAGAAGGGGAGAGAGGCGAAGGAAAGATAAAATGAGAGAGAGAGAGATAATCGAGTTGTAATACTTACTAAATAGGATTATTAAATCTATTTAGTATTATCTGGAAGGACAGACACTCAATTTTCAAATTCACTTCACTCAACGTTAAAAAATAGATAAAATGTTGCTAATTATATCAGTGATTAGAAACATTGATCCCACAAAAATATACCAGAGATTAAGTTGTATATAATTTATAGGGTATGGATACAATGATAGTTGCACTACCATACTATATAACACATTGAGACACAGTAACTGTTGCACACAGGAATTTGCAATATACTTATTCATTTTACGAATGGAAGTACAAACAGTGTGACTGACTTACGGTACAAGAAAAAGTGCTATGAAATATTTAGTTAATCACATTAACTAATTACTGCAAAATATAATGCGCTTCTAATTCAACCATACTAATTTTCCTCGCATACAAACATCCCGAAGTGTGTTACAAATTAATGTAGGTAGCTGTACATTGCCGTGATCTATTTAACCCAAAGGTACACATAACAGAGTCGCCGGCAGCCAATCTACATTCAGAATTTTGTTATTTTCTTTAATTATGTTCGATTACTTAAATGTATGCAAAATGTTAATCATTTTGAAAAATTTCTAACTAGAACTGAGCAGATAATCAAGCTCAGTAATATGCAGCGTGTAATTATTTAAAACTAAAACAATATCGTTTTTTAAGTTGAATATATTGATATATCACTATCAAGAATTGTTGGCTCGTCACCAATATAAAATCACAATAACTGTAGCGAGTATTCTTTAATATATATATACAGTATATATGATTGATTGAGTGAACTAGAATGGATAACGTAAAAGTGGTCTTTAAAATACCATAGCAAGAAGTGATACAGCTCTGTTCAGTTCATTGAATTATCCGCAGAGGGCTGCTCTGGAACAAAATTATCAGCGAGGTGTAATTCTCGCCGAGATGGACATTTACAATTCTGTGAATGTTTTAGTGAAGGAAGTATATTCCTACATGTCTGGAAGACAACTTACTGGAATTAAGGTTACATCATTATACATTTCCGTCATGTGGGTAAAATGTATCTATGATTATGTTTCCTGTATAATGAATACAACTGAATTTTCATAGGGATTCCTTACTCCAAAGGTCATAGTTTCAATCCTGAAGCGCTAAATATACCAAGGACAGACAGCCTTAATTATCGAGCAGGCTAAACGTTCCACTCAAGGATGTGGTTGAACGGACAGACCGCCCCACCAAAATTATTATTATTAACCCCGTCACTGTCCGTCTTTCACACCGACGTGCACCGTGTCATGACAGTCATTACGGTGGGTCATAATTACTACCAGCGATGTGTGTGCACGTTTAGTTGGATGGAGGGCTTCAGTGTGTGTGTGTGTGTGTGTTTTAGTTAGATGGGGAAAGCGCAGATGTTCTTTGGAGGAATATTCTGTGAAATTTCTGTCCAGTAATTATTACATTGTTTTTTTGTTTTTTTCCTCCTTAATTCATCACTCCGTTTGCTGTCCAGGCGCCAGTATTCCCAATTCGGCGCTACATTCCATGTTTGGTTAGCTGGCCCTCCCTTGCAACCGTCCCTCTGACGATTGTATTTTCTGCTTGCCTATCATTTCATGTCTGACAAAGGGTGAAAGGAGGTGCACTGCTTAAATATAGCATGCAAGAAAGGAGATTGGGTAAAGGACAGCTTGTACTTTAATGGCAAAAAAAAATAATTACTATATTTTATGTAACTGTGTGCATAAAATACCAGTATAACTTGTGTATTTACTGTAAAGAAGGCAAAACTTAACCATTGTTAACGTCTTAGGTAATGGCATGATTGCTTGTTCTCAGCTTTTTCACATTCAATCTACTATTGTATACATTATAGAAATGTTCCATATGAAAACTACTGTAATGTTATGAAGTTTGAATATTAAGCTTCGTTCGTAGATCTTATTAAACGAATCGTATTGAACAAAATGAGAACAAATGAGAAGAATAGAAAATATGATAAGAAAGAAACATAATGACACTGGAGATAAAAACATAAGACCGGAAGAAGAGAGCGAGGAAGGATACTAAAAAGTGCAAGTTGGTCAGTGTTGTGGTATTCCCCTGCAGCGTTCTCAAATTACCCAGGACAAGGGCTCTAAAGATTGCCCTAACTTGTCTCTGTGGCCGAGAATGTTTCTTCAGAAGTCTCTCAAATGATAGTCCATGGGTAATACGGCTGGGGTGAGGATAACACAGTAGCTTGTGTTGTTTCGACTTAATCCGTAAACTATTTTTATTCTTCTCATCGTACTGCTATTTGGGGAACTAAAACATAACATACTGTCAGAGCTGGCATTAACTTAATCATTTGTATTTAATCAGTTGATGTAACCAATATTTATAGTTATTTTTCTATTTCACTTGTTTACTCATCTGTATATAATTTTCAATAAAAACCTCAAAGAATATATGCCTTACTTGCAATACAATCTAAACATATAAATAAATCATTGCTGTACTATAAACAGATTGGCCATTATGCTGTTGCATCAGTGAGTGAGAAGCTCTATTATATTGTAGGTGGCGTTTGAGACAGTTATCTTAGAATGTGAGATGAAACTGCCAGACAGTGGCAATGCGGCCTCCAGATGTCGGAAGTGTAATGGGTTAGTGGGAGACAACCAGGCGCCATTGGTCTAGCCAGTACGATCAAGCCAGTAACACAACTCGCCTGGCTCGTCGATTCACTCGCCATATGTAGTATGATGTGGCTTCATGTTGATCGGTCGAATCTATAGGCCATAAGCCTATGTCTGCATTTGGAAAATTGTGTTCAGTTTTGGTCACCATGCTATAAAAACGTCATTGAAAAACTAGAGAGAATACAACGGAGAGTAAAATTATTTTCCAACTAAGAAATAGGCCATATGACGAACGACTAAAAGAGTTAAACATATTTACCTTGACAAACCGCAGAATAATACTCAAATTACGCAAGTAAGGGTTACAAAACTGTCGGAAAGGCGCTTCATTCACATGAAGCGAAGCACTTCTTTTTCAACAGAGTGATCAACTTGTGGCATTAATTGTCTAGAAATTTTATAGAGTACCATAGTCCAGATATTTTGAATCACATAGATAAATATTTTGCCATGAAACCCCGACTGACTGCGTTTGTGCCACAGTAATGTGACTTTATCAATATCGTCCATAGTACTATAATTGTGTGTTGTGGGCCACAGTCTATCTGGAGCTGAAGCCCTTCAGTTGATTTATGTGGCAATCATATATATATATATATTTTGTTATGACCACTTTATGTATTCAATTTTGGATGCTACCAGAAACGCTGTTTCAAATTCAATCGAAACAATTGAACACACAATTCCTGTCACCGAAATGGCCTTAAGTCGAATAAATCCGTTGGACTCAAATATACAAAGTTTAATACAATGAAAATTGTTTTCAAATTCATTAAAAGTAGCCTAACTGACGCTTCCTAGATTATATAAAAACACTAGATTGAACTAATTCATTAGCAGAGCTTAAATACCTGACATTCAGAGATCCTAGTTAACCCCTTCTGTACCGGTGACGTTTTTTTTACCTATAGTATGGCTATTGTTAGACGATTTTATTCAGTTTGTTAAGGGCCTCCAGCAACTAACAGACTTGGAACTATCTCACTTAACTCTTTTTACTACCACAGATCCTTCTTTAACTACACAAAATCGTCTAATTATAGCTAGACAAATATTCAAGAGACGTCGCCGGTACAGCAGGGATTAAACAGAAAAAATCCTCTAATGGTAGCCATTGTAAAATTGTATCCTCAGCTTGTAACGGCTATGGAGAGTAAGCTTTGTATTAATAGAAGCATTTTAAGAGTAAGCAGTGTAGTTAAACTCAAGGTAAAGTAATAATGTGGAAAGAATTTCATTGAAGTATTTCTTCATAATAATGCTAGTGGTGTATTTAAATAGAAGTAGGCATGTTAAAAAGGAACCCGTTTAATAAATATATGTGAAGAACTCGTAAACTTAAATAGGATTAGTATACAGATAAATTGACTGACAGTAGGAATATTTATAATTATGTGCGAATATAAACATGTGCCTATAAAAAGGCACAAGTATCATTGTATATTAAATCGCAATAATTATATATTTTGTATTCGATCAATTTTTAAAACACAGCGTAATTTTATCGTGATGGTCACTCCAAGAGGTGTGCATATATGCATGTCCACGAGTGTACAAACTAGCAAAAGTTCACGATACTCACTCACAAAGTCTAAAAATCCGTAAGAATAGCAGTTAGACAGATAGGGGAGACGATATACCGTTGCACAGTTCACTGGCTATCCACTGCAAAAGCCTTTAAAAATAAAGAGATATTTAAAACAATATAATAAATAAATAAATAAACAAAACTTCCCCAACTATTAGGACGCACCGTCAGGCGGAACATGGCAATTTAGGTAACAATGGAGGGCGACTTGGAGACAGATAATGTGCCTCGCGGATTCATCTCGAGGTCGTCGTTATCATCATCTTCATCAGTCTGTGTTGGGTGAGTTAGTGTGGAGTTGCGGTCTGAGGTTCGTGGTATACTTTTATGTCGAACACTCAAAACATGGAGAATTAATGTTTAGATATTACATTCCGGGCCCTTCAAGACAGTGTTATTTTTTCTGCCATATAAAAAGGAATAAGAGCGGATGAATCCGCTACATCCCGATTCCACTATATCCAGTTGTATACAATCTCGCGCTGCAAGAGCCACCATGGTCGTTAGCGGAAATACGGCAGGTATACTTTCTTCATGTTGGCTCTGCGAACAACTTTGGTGTTAGTGTTCAATGTCGTAGAGGCAGCCATTTAGGAGTAATGCGTCAAAAGTTCAGGAGACAACAAAAATCAATTCATCAAAACACAGCCCTCTTCTTAGCGAAATCGAAAATAAACCTCGTGAAGATCAATAATTTGGTTGTTGGTGTCTTCCCTTTGCCCTCCTCTTTGCTCCTTTGTTTCATTAGTCACTAACTGTTTTGCATCGTGGGTAGTCTCTGGTTGCACCTGTATACTTGCCATTTACCTGACAAAAGGAGAAGTATGCCACACTGGCAACTCTTCGCTTAGGCTAAGCATATGAAGCAATTAATTACCGGCACTTAAGAGATCACGTTTCTAGATGCTTGAATATTCTCCTATCTTAGCTATATTGATTCTAATTTGTGTCATTCACGTGATTATCTTATCTGAAAACTTGCAGAATTATGTTGAAGGTCTCCTCATATCTAGCCGACCATACTTCATTGATTACCCACTAAAGCATTTATCAAGTACTACCTCTAAACCTGGGTATTAATTCAAGTTATCTTACTTACCTCTCCTGCCTACATGAAATGCGTACCTCATTCCCTATTAATTATTTATGTCTATTCTACCCACCTATAATCTTACATAATCCTACTATACATGCCCTACCTATCGTTTACCCTAGCATAGTCTTTATTTCTTTATATTTTTCTATGCACATGAAGAAGACAAAAGGCAAAGCTGCCTGTAGCAATGCCCCCTCCCCTTCCCAAATCGAAAGCGTGATAGAGATCCGAATTCAAGGCACATGAGAGTCAAAATATCTGGAAAATTCGGTTTAATCTTGGGTTAGAGAGTTGGACAGAATAAGGGTGGCAATATGTTGAAAGGTGGGTCCCCCCACCTTCATAAGGGAGGAGGTATAAACAGAAGTATCTGAAGAACGTTGATTACTATAATAGCGGTAGAAGAGTGAGAGAGGTGCAACATTGTGGTGTGTAGAGAGATTGTAGGGAATAATTAAGAGGAGGGGAATTAATGAGACAAAATGCTTTTGACTCTACCCTATCGAGAAGTGCGGTATGGGTTGAACCACGCCATACACGCGTACAATACTCGATACATGGGCGCAAAGTGCCCTTTTACAGAGTCAAGAAGCTGGAATACATGGAAAAAAACGGGCTCCACAACTCAGGACAACATGGGTTCATAGCAGGAAGATCATGTCTCTCGCAGCTGCTAGAACACTATGACAAAGTTCTAGATGACCTTGAAGAGAAAAGAAATGTAGATGTCATATACACAGATTTTGCCAAAGCACTTGATAAGTGTGATCATGGAATTATAGCACATAAGCTGAAAGAAAAAGGTATCACCGGAAAGGTGGGGAGGTGAATCTATAATTTTCTCATTAACAGAAGACAATCAGTAGCAGTTAATCAAGTGGTATCGGAAGTTTAAAAGGTTAAAAGCTCTGATCCCCAGGGTACAGTGTTGGCACCCTTATTCTTCCTAATACTAATTAGTGATATCGATGCTAATGTACAACACAGCTGTGTCTCATCATTTGCAGACGACACAAAACTAAGCCTAGGAATAACCACAATAGAAGACAAAGAAATCTTGCAAGCAGACATGAATGCTGTATTTCATTGGACCAAAGATAACAACATGCAATTTAACGAAGAGAAATTTCAGCTGATAAGGTATGGAGGAAATGAAGAGATTAACCCTTAAAGAGCGGCACCCGGCTATAGCCGGGCGCCAATTTGCAGCAATTAGGAGCATTATTATGGCTTTTAAAGGGTTAAAATCGAGTGCAAATGGCCGGGAGTGCAGCGGGCCACACGTTCGACTCCCAGGGCTTACCGCCGCCCACTGACTCACCCTCCCTGTGTTCTTGAGAGGCCGGCAGTGTAGCCAGTAGTGAGCGTAGCTGGAAAGAATATACCGCTATATGCTAAACTCCCATGTTACTGGTACCACTGCATGAGAACCACGAGTGCTACGTAGCTCGTTCTGGTCTCATTTTGAAGCTTTTAGCGCCTAGTTTTTTGCTGAATATATTTCTTTTCATGCAGATACTTGATTGATCATTCAGGAGGGCCTGAATATGCCCAAATAAGCCCAAAATCCCCCGCTAGACAAGGGTAAGAAAACACAACCTACTTAACAGAGTCACTCCTGCCAATCCCACGAAAATCAGAGGTTAAAGATCTTGGGGTAATAATGTCAGAAAACATGTCTTTCAAGGAACATAATCAGGCCAAGTCAGTAGCGGCGAGGAAACTTGTAGGTTGGATACTGCGCACTTTCAAGATACGACAAGAACGGCCAATGATAACACTTTTCAAATCGTTTGTGATCCCACGACTGGAGTATTACAGTGTGCTAACATCTCCACACAAAGCCGGGGAAATATACGAAATAGAGAGTATTCAAAGAAGCTTCACGTCCCACATCAGCTCGATAAAACATCTTCACTACTGGGATCGGCTGAAGGCTCTTAACTTATATTCACTGGAGCGAAGAAGAGAGAGATACTTGATAATTTACACATGGAAAGTTATCGAGGGTCTAGTGCCAAACCTTCACACCACAATATCATGGAACTGGAGCGACAGGGGGGGTAAGAAATGTAACATAAGAACATAAGAACATAAGAAAATGGGAGTCTGCAGAAAGCCGATTGGCCTAAGCAAGGCAGATCCCTGTCCCACACAACCCCCAATTCAATTACAAAGCCCAATTATAGGCTTCACACTCTAATACCCTGAGGATCATCTTACCAAAACGGTTAGAGATTAACGCAGGATTATGGGGGTCTGCAGAGTGCTGATTGGCCCAACCCGGCTGATCCCCCTTCACACCCAACCCTTCTCGTCCATATGCTTATCCAATTTTATCTTAAAGCTCCCTACAGTTTTAGATCCCACTATAGCACTTGGTAGTCCATTCCACCCATCTACAACTCTGTTACCAAACCAATACTTGCCTATATCTTTTCTGAAACGAAATTTATCTAATTTGAAACCTTTTGTACGAGTTCTTTCGCTATCACTGAGCTTTAGTACATTTGTCATGTCCCCTTTGTTAATCCCACTAACCCACTTGAACACCTCTATCATATCCCCTCTAACTCTGCATCTCTCTAACGAATGTAAACCTAATTTCTTCAACCTTTCTTCATACGAAAGATTTCTAATATTATGGATCATTTTTGTCATTCTACGCTGTACTCTCTCCAATGAATCTATGTCCATTCTGTAATAAGGACACCAAAATTGGACAGCATAATCCATATGGGGTCTCACTAATGACAAGTAAAGTTTTAAGATAACATCAGCAGTTCTGTTACTCACACTCCTAGAGATGAACCCGAGAATCCTGTTTGCCTTATTACGAACGCTTATACACTGTTTTCTAGGCTTCAAATCATTGCTAACAAACACACCTAGATCTTTCTCGCAGTCTGAATTTTCTAATTCTAAATTAGCTAGTTTATATTTAAAATTTGTTTGCATCTTCCCTATCTTTAATACCTTGCATTTGTCAATGTTAAACTTCATCTGCCAATTTACTGACCATTCATGTAAGGTATCTAGATCCCTTTGGAGGCACTCTATATCGCTATCTGAATCAATTAATCTCCCTATTTTAGTATCGTCTGCGAATTTACTTATCCTACTAGTTATACCTAAATCTAGGTCATTTATGTATATAAGAAACAACAGGGGACCTAATACCGATCCCTGGGGGACACCACTTTTGACTGCTCCCCATTCTGACTTGGTACCATTTATGCTGACTCTCTGCTTCCTACCAATTAGCCATGACCTAATCCATCCTAACAACGCCCCACCTATTCCATGTGCCTCAACCTTTCTCATCAATCTCTCATGAGGGACTCTGTCGAAAGCTTTACTGAAATCTAAATATATAATATCATATGACTTGTCATTATCTACTGCTTCATATACCTCTGAGAAAAAACTAAGCAAATTAGTAAGGCAAGACCGTCCCTGAGTGAATCCATGCTGAGAAGAATTGATTAAGTTAAATGTTCTAAGTGGTTTCTCATTTTCCTAGCAATAATTGACTCTAGTAGCTTTCCTATGATTGAAGTGAGACTAATGGGACGGTAATTGGATGCTATTGATTTATCACCTTTTTGAAGATCGGAACTACATTTGCAAGCTTCCAAGCTTCTGGAACTATACCTGTTTCTAATGACTTGTTAAATAGAAATGTTAATGGGTAACTTAACTCATCTCTGCATTCTTTTAATACTCTAGCATATACCTCATCAGGACCAGGCGATTTATGAGGTTTCAGTCTGTCAATTTCCTTAAGCACATCATTTCTACTTATAGTAACCGTACTTAACCTATTATCTATACTATCGCTGTATACCTTACATCCCACTTCCCACATCCCACTTCAAAAGTGTAGGGGAGCTCTGGGCACACTGAGGGACTCAGTGACAAACAGGAGTCCGAGCCTCTTCAACAAAATGCCAGAGAACGTGAGAAACCTAATGGGCGTGCAAACGGAAGTCTTCAAAAAAGCCTTGGACAACCATCTCAACTCGGTGCTTGATCAGCCATGCTTTGCGGGGGTGAGAGCTGCCCCCTCGAATAGCCTGCTACATCAAATACTGGCAGCAAACATACTCGGGGGAGCAGCTCTCGCCGAGGCCAAAATGCTGAAGAAATGTTTAATTAAGAATAGATTTAAACACTTTAGAGATGCAAAAAATAAGAGCAATTGGGCGATAGATGGAAGGTTGAGAGTGGTCACCCTTCTTTGGATGAGAGCAAACTTCCAGCAAGAAGGGAAGATGTTAGAGGTTAGACAGAGATAGAAGAGTTTGCCTTGGCAGGGAGTCAGCATGGAAGCACAGATTTTTAGTACTACAGGAGGGTACTATCTGGTCCATACACCTTCTTAGTATTAAGCCCAGAGAGGGCAGAAAGTACATCCTTAGAGAAGACTAGGATATTAGGGATAAGTAAGAGAGAGGAGGTGGAGAGGGCAGAATAGCACCGGAATCATCTGAGGTGGAGTTTTTAGCAAAAGTTTGAGCGAAGGGTTCCGTTTTGTTGGAGGAAGAATTGACGGTGGTGCCATCTGAGTAGAAAAGAGGAGGAAAAGCAGAGGAAGTAAATTTGTTGAGAGGTTTTTGGCTAGATGCCAGAAAGCTTGGGAAAAGCTAGAGTTGGAAAATTCAGAGCATTTACAGTATTATTAGAAGAGTAGAAGAGCAGATTTGGCTTGAATCTGGGCAAAAACATACAAAGTACGAGATTTGTTAGTTTAAAAGTGATGGTACCGTTTGAATCCTTCTTCCTTATTACGGACAGCAGTAGAATGAGTATGGGTACACCAAGATTTGTTTGCATTATTCTGAGAGAAAGAAAATGGAATGTATGCCTCAATTGTTCGAGAAGATTATCTCCGTAATGCGTTCAGCACACTTTGAACACACGGCCTTTGAAGTAAAAATCATACCATAGGATATCGAAGGCTGCACCTGACTAACCTACCTATTATGATTCCTAAATACCAAAATTCGCTGATTGTCTACTTGCACTTGTAAACTAGCACATCCTGACCACCTAGCCACTTTTTGCCCAACCAACCAACCTCTACTACTTAGTTTATCCCTGACTTCTTCCTTCACCAATCCCTTCTGCTATCCAATCAATCCATCCCATCTACCCAACGATCCCCTCCTATCTTCCCCACCCACTTCTAGTACGGTATCTACCAAGTCAACCCCTCTCACCTACATAACAAACCTTCTACCTGTCCCGAGAAATTTAACTGTCTTGATAGCGTAATGCTTAGTGTGCGGAATTTCGGTGTGACTATCCTTGGTTCGAGTCCTTGGAGTACCACATGTATTCTTTACTTTAATTGATTTCATTAGTTAGGTTTATTTGTAAATTAATTGGTGAGTTGGTGAAAACAAATATGAATTATTTAGCTCTCCGCGGTGACTGGTGCGCGTGTTGGCGGTCTTCGGAGATTACCTGAGCACCACAATGAGGCTATCACACTGGGAATCGGGTTTGTTGTTGTGTGACTGACAACAATTAAATGGTGTCTCGTAAAACTCAAAAGTTATCTGTTTATATTTCACCTGTAATTATATTTTTGGAGAGTATGAGTATAGTTGCGGTTCCTCAATATACATATAATGCATAAAGATTGTAAAACACTCAGGAAAGTCCATTCGTAGTCACGAGTTATTATTTTCAAGTCGCATATTGAGTATGATAATTCATCACAATATTTTTACCATCTCCAGAGCTTTATGAATGACTTCTAGAAGTAAATGAATTAACATTTATATGTTTAGTCATTTACTGAGCATAGGGTAAAAAATGTCCTACACCAGTACCCCAGACAATGCATAATTATGTAAGCATATGCCTCGCTAATTAGATTCCCGGGTAGTTATTGTAGGAGGAATGTGCTGGTCATCTTGCTGTAGCCTCGCCCTCAGCTCCCTGGTGGCTTCTGTGCGGGATGAGGGGAGATTATACATATTTAATTTTAAGGTATTCTACTATTGTTCATTCCAGTGCAGTATCGCAATTCTTTCATATTGTATTATCTCTCTCTCTCTCTCTCTCTCTCTCTCTCTCTCTCTCTCTCTCTCTCTCTCTCTCTCTCTCTCTCTCTCTCTCTCTCTCTCTCTCTCTCTCTTTGCATATATACTCGTATGTTTCCTTATACATGTTTTTATCTTCTTTCCCTACATGTAATTAGACAAAATAAAAGTTTACATGAATTCGTTATTTTTGTGCCTGATGTTGGCAGAAGTCAAGAAACAAATTTATGATCTAATATAATTTTTCTTTCCAGGTATGGGACAGTGACAGCTGATGAGATCACATTGATCCTGGAGTCTCTAATTATTTGTTATGTAAGTACACATCCATCTATCTATTGCCGGACGCCTTACTCCCCTTACGAGGGTGGCCATACACAGAATGCCCCCAAGCGGACCTATTCCCTGTGAGAGGGACAACCCGAGCCAGTTAAGTGAAGGACTTACAGGATTGACCACTCAATTTAGGATCCGTCCGACTCCCGAGGCCCTCTGTGTATCTTGTTAGCACTATTTTTCTACAGTGGTGTTCGGCTAATCCATCCACTAACCTGCCTTACCCTTAGGTAAGTAGTACGGATTTGTATCAGGTTTACTCCCCTAGATAGGTTGCCAACCAAGGCTGACGAGTCCCATCCACCCGGATTTGTATAAGGTTGTCTCCCCTAGATGAGTTGCCGACCAAGGCTAACGAGTCCCATCCACTCATAAGTACACATGTGTCTTACTTATTATTCAGCTGTGTGTGTGTGTGTATTCACTTGCTTGTTCGTCAAGGGGAATCCACGCAATGCGAGCTAAGCTCATTATTATCGCGCCTCCTTAACTGGGAATGTATTGCGTGAAATGCATGTTAAGTGTTTATGCATCGTTGGAATGGCTGTGGATGTGTGTGTAGTCTGTATTTTAGCCAATTGGCGACATCTGGAAACGAAGGCTTAGGGTTAATCTGTACGGTACCATTCTCACTACGGTACCAGTCTCACCCGAAGGGTTAGGTTGACCAGTAGCTTAGGTTGACCAGTACGATACCCATCTCACCTTGTAACCGATCACCAACCCCAGATGTGTGTGTGTGTGTGTGTGTGTGTGTGTGTGTGTGTGTGTTCTTCTGGAGTGTATAATGTACGTTTTAGTTTTTGATGAACTTCAATTGTAAATATCTTCATTTATCTATTGATGAAACATATATTGATCCCTGAAACGACATCACACCATATTGATTTGCTAAGTTTGTGTGGATTGAATACATTAGCATTTAATACTCGTACCCATTTATTTTGCGAACTGCAGTTGTAACGTACAGTGTACAGTACGTTGGTTTGTGTGTTCTTACCCCTATCGAATATGATATAAGATTATTTTATATTTTACCGTATAATACCAGCAAATATATTAAGTTTAAGAATAACCTCTCATCAAACATTTCGACAAAGGTTCTTTGAATCTGTCTTAATCTATGTTTTATTCCAAATACCTTCTGGCAAATAATGCAGTAAGGATATTTTGTACTGCAGTTATTTTTTTTAACACTTATGCTGCGGGCATATTTGGGCTATTTAGGGCATATTCGGGCACTCCTGAATGATTAATCAAGCATCTGCATTAAATAAACTGTATTCTGCCGAAAACTAGGCGAAAATAGCTTCAAAATGAGACCAGAACGAGCTTCGTAGGTGGCGGGGTTCACTCGCAGCGTTGCCGTAGACATGCGGGAAAACCGCTAATTATTAGCTCTCGCTCGCTTGGCAACACTGTTGTGAGACACCCGCGCGAGACACAGTCTCCCTCAGTGAGCGGCTCGCTGCTCTGAGGGTCGGAGGTGGGTCCCTCACGCTCCTGCCCACTGACACTCGATTTCTACGGCTTTTACAGGCTTTTAAAGCCTGGAAATTGCTGTAAATTGCCAGGACATTCCGGAATGTCACCCGCAGCCAATGGGTTAAAGGAAGTATGACACATATAGCCTATACATAAATAATAAGTCATAAGTTTGGTAGAACCATGGTCTTGAAACAAGGGAGGACACACACACACACATGTGTATTTTCAGCTCATGAGGCTGCCATTCTTTAATAAACCGTTTATTATTACACACACACACACACACACACACACACACACACACACACACACTCTTTACGTCAAAGGACTGATGTGGCCAAGGCAGCAATTTCTTACTTATCTCGTTCATCTTGACGAGAGCAGTTCATGGCGGTAGGTTTTCACAATACTGTACTGCGGAATCTTGGGTTGTTAGTTAACTTGTAACCATTTATTAGACCCAAGCATGGTAATCGTACAAACACAGTAAAACTTTAGGACTTTATATTTTGTTTCAGAATAGAGGGAATATCTCTCTCTCTCTCTCTCTCTCTCTCTCTCTCTCTCTCTCTCTCTCTCTCTCTCTCTCTCTCTCTCTCTCTCTCTCTCTCTCTCTCTCTCTCTCTCTCTCTCTCTCTCTCTCTCTCAGTTGTTAAAATATAATTAAATCCCAAACAATTCATTGAGGCAACTAATTTTAATATGCATACTGGTAGGCCTATTAATAATAATGGCAGTACTGTATATTGGCCACGGTAGAAGCAACTAAAAGCTCATATAAATTACCACTTGTTTGACACATCGTTTATCCTGCCTTAGTTCTTTCAGTATTCGAAGTCGCATTTCTTCCTTTTAGACTGATTATTTTTAGATGCATATAATTCTCTTATGAAGACATTGTGGGACTCAAAGGGTAAATTAAGATAGACCTTACCCTTTTGCTTCTTAGAGGGCCTTCCAAAGCTAAGAAAAATCTTATAAAAGTAGGCAGAATTATTTGAAACCATGCGTCCTAATACTGTAGGAGTTAATCACTTGAGTCGACTACCATCATCTCCAACTCTATCACTTTGTTGTTGTTGTAGTAGCCTCTGGATGCCCTTTATAGGAATAAAAAAGAATCTATCTATTGTATCTATTGTAGAGTTCGCCACCTGCAAGTGACACCGATTAGCGCGCCCGTGCCCTTTGGTAATTTACATATGGCTTATTCCCCTAGACAAGTGCCAACCAAGGTTGACGAGTCCCATCCACCCGGATTTTTATAAGGTTGTCTCCCCTAGATGGGTTGCCGACCAAAGCTGACGAGTCCCATCCACCCAGGTAGTCCCAGGAGCCTCACCTCTTATATTTGCCTTGCACGACACATGCAGTAGATATGTGGGGCATAATATTTTCCTCCACTAAATATGGAGGACCCCTTATGCTGGGTTCACACATTCACGTATATGCTCCCGACAGCTCCCGTACGAAGGTTTATTGGTAGTTGGCACCCGAATATTGGTAGTTTGGTCAAACGTAAGGGCATATTACGCAAAACATAAATGAAATTGTGTACAGTCGGGGAGGTTGGTACGCATGGCGGGAGTAGCCACGCGGGTCGGGGAGGCGGTTGGTGCGGGCGATGCCGTTTTGAAATTCGAATCAGATACGGGGCTCGAGCTCCCGTATGTCAAAAGTCGGGAAATTTTACGACCGACCGGCCATCACGGCCGTCTGACGGGAGCAGCCCCGTCAGACGTAAAACGCTCTGCCGTCAGACGTAAGCGGCTCCCGTCGTCAATCGTAAAAAATTCCCGTCAAACGGGAAAGTTTACGTTCGTCCGGGCGCATCTGGCAACACCGCCGCACTGCGGGAAGACGCGGGAACGTTGTAGGGGGGGGGTATATAAGGACCGGCGGGACAGTGACAGGTTTTTGTCTTTTTCTGAATTATTTTGCTTATAATGAAGCAAATATTTTGTTCAATATATCTTGTTCACTTAAGTTTATAGCCTTTTATATATATATATATATATATATATATATATATATATATATATATACCGATATATATATATATATACCGGTATATATATATATATATATATATATATATATATATATATATATATATATATATATAACCTAATGTATAAACAAAAATTGTGGTATTCTGGGAAGCCTAATATGTTCAAAGTTATTGTTGCTATTATGGTGTGAACTGATGAAATCTTTAGTACTTTACCATAACTATATAATTATAACCTATATATATATATATTACCTAACATTTTTGTTAATGAAACACATAATAACACAAAGCAGTTTATTCATGTTATTTAGTGCCAGGGACGTATATATACGTCCTCGCCGAAAATAAATCGTAGCAGCGAACGACTGCACCTATGGCTTTCATATTTTACCACATGTACCTTACCCTTTAGGCTACCCACCACAAAAATCCCAAATCCCTCCTCCCACCCACTCGCTGACTGTCGGTCCCGTCAGAAGGAAAAAAAAGGAAAATCTGTGGCGGCGAAACGACTGCACCAATCGGTTCCATATTTGTGTGACAAGTCCCTTACCCTTCTGCCTTCCCCCCACCACACCCCCAACCGCCTCCCACCACCCACTTCTAGCGTATCCGTACGAAGAAAAGGAAAAAAAGGAAAATCCGTGGTGGCGAAACTACCTCACCAATCGGCTTCACAAGTCAATTACCCTTCTACCTTCCCCCCACCAACCCCAAAACCACCCTCCCTTTTTTTACTTAAAAAAAAAAAAAAAATAGAAGGTCCCACCCCTTTCCCATTCTTACCCTCCCACCCATACATTCCGATACCATAAAACTCTCTGTAGTCTATAGTGTCTTTTCAGCTACTTTCGGGACCATCGGGGACCTGATTTCTGGGGAGGGGAGTGTTTTTTTTACCATTATTCTTCCTTTCTCTCCCAACTTGATAGATTTAGCCAAAACAAAACAAAAATTACAAGGATGAATGGTCTCTCCTCTTGCTCCTTTCCTTCTTCTCATGTTCCTCTTGATAGATGAAGTTTGCTATTGCAAGTAGTTCCAAGATTTCGATGTAGGAAAGGATCCATTGCATTAGCCGTGTGTTATGCCTGTTCTCCGGTTTTATTAGGGAGTTCACAAAATTGAACTCCTCCAGGATGAATTCCGCGATGTTGTTTATGGTGCTGATGAAGGACTGGGAATGGGAATGGTGTGGCCATTCCTGCCCTTTTGTAGTTCCCAGATTCCAACCCAGACCTACGTGGTTAACAAAGACTGTCTTTGTCTGTGTTTGGACAGACAGGGTGTGCCAACGATTGTCCGGAAACGGTGGAGGTAAGTCCTAAAAAGTCCCAGGTCAGCTACGCAGGTCTTGTGGGGGCGTGGCATGGGCGTGGCCTGTGTTTCTGCAAATCGGGCAGCCCATGCGGACTAACGGGGACATGCTTACGCAAGTCGCAAACACGTACGTAGTTCATTACGACTACATTACGACTGATGTAACAATGGCCCCGTCACGGTACGTCTGTCGAGAAAATGCAATAATCGTGGTGATACGGGCGTACACGGCGGGACTACGCCCGACAGAACAAAAAATTGGCGATTACGCCTGACGGGAGCTGTCGGGAGCAATATTCGTGAATGTGTGAACCCAGCATTACCGTCTTACAGTATACATGAATACATTAAGTACAATAGGTTAACCAATGAATTGCTCCCCTCTTCATCACTTCACACTTTTCGCCCTCATTATAATGATGGATGGAGTTCACATTTTCGTTTAGCTATATTTGTTCCGACAGATTGGCTAAATACATTAACTAATTATCCTGCTAAGTCTTTCGGTTCGGCTACCAACACTTCCTCTACTAGATCTATATTCCAAAGTTACCCTACCCAACCTATTTGCCACCAACATAACCCATAACCATCTTTATATCCCAAAGAGTTCATACTTCATCCCTACTACCATAACCACCATCAACAAAAATTCCTCCTTATGCCATCAACACCCCCCCCCCCCCCCCTTCCAAATATCTCTAGGGACCATATTCTTAACCCCTTCTCTACCGACGACGTCATTTTGATTTTATTCTAGCTATATTTAGACGATTTTGTGCAGTTTAAGATCTGTGGGATGTTGATATGTGAAAAAATATATCACCCAGTTACCTAAAGAATGCAGCATATTTCTACTGATTTCGTTCAACAATACTTAGGCGTTCATTATGAATATTACCAATAATCAGAAAGTCTCCGTAATACACCACCGCTACTGCCACCAAATATCTCCCATCTACACCTGCCACCAACAACACTCCCCCAGCCACCTAGCCACCCACTCCCCACCGTCACCCCCAACTCTCGTGCCGGAAGCCAAGGTCCTCACCCTGCAATACACCGGACTAGACTACCGTGTGGCGGCGGGAGCTTTATGAGGCCCTTTGATACCAAGCAGCCCGGCCATAGTATATCATCATTCCGGGCCCGCTGAGACGAGAGACTGGCATTATTAAATGACGTTTAAGTAAGGAATGGATGGTAGAGGGGAAGGGGGGGGGGGGAGACACTGTGCTTGAGGGTAGAGCGAAGGTGGCAATATTGTAGTTAGTTAATCAATGTAATCGTCAAACAATCATCCAGACACTCACTCGGCCAGTTAGCCAGACAGTAAGTCAGTCAGTCAATATATTAATCAATGCCTCAGTCAGTCAGTAAATCATACTCATAGAACAATGGTAGTGTATATATTTGTGCAATGACAAACATGCTATTTCCACTAAGCGTTATGAAAGGCTGTAAATCGCAAGTAGTGCTAGATGGAACAAATTTTGCTGAACGATTTCGACACATTCATGTAATATTTAGAAACACCCAAATAGGTATGTTCTTGATTCAGTATTTCCCCTCAATCAATGTTAACTGTCTCGTGTTTCTCATAAAGTAGCTTACCAGCTACTAGTGCAGGCGATCGTCCGTTTCTTGTTATAAACACGCCATCAGCTCCAATAGATGGTCGATTCACTCACTATGCTGTTTAATGAAGGCCTTTCAGAGCACCTCAATCCCTCGCCCTCAGAACACCTCGAGCGATGTGTCTGGGGGATAGGTCATGAACTTCACATTTCGAAATCTCAATTTACTGGTGATTGCCACAACATTATACGGAGGTTAAAAAACTATATGAGCTTTCAGAGCGGACTAACACAAGGTATGCAACCGAGCTTCCTCTCGGCGACCGGCTATTTCACAGGGAGTAGAATGAATGCAAATACATGTAATTTCGGTGACATCTGACCTCAGGGGATTTCATTAACCCTTTTGGTTGCCAGTGGTCCTTCCTTAGCTGTATTAAACCGTCAGATGATTCGGTAGACTAAGAACGTTATGGGTTTGAAGTTGAAATAGATAGAATACTATTCCGAATTATCTTTCATAACATGTAAAAACATACATATAGGGATAACTACGAAAATAACCGTTGTGGCATTTAGATGGGATTATATTAATTTCGTAGGCTAGAGGTGATTGAATGGGGTAGTGTTGCTACCCACAAACTCCAATGAGCCCTCATTAATCTATGTAAAACTGGGATAATATACAGTCGGGGTAATCAAATACTGATTTAGGAATTCAAACTGTATGAGTAACGCAGCTGAAACATTTATTTGATGATATAATAGGGTAGTATTTCCTTTGGATCCGATACAAGTTTTAGTAGCAATGTATCATTATTATTTTCCGCCAGTATACAGTCACCGGATTGAGAGTATTAACGGAAAGGGGACGGTTGAGTCTGTACAAAAACCGGACACGTGCGGGGTGAGTTAAATGTCTGACCTGTGACCCCGTGCATCCTATGGACCCCGTAATATATAGATTCCGGACAACTGGCAGGCTTGTCGTTATTAGCTCTCACAATCACATCACTCTAATGTATATCTTATTCTAGCTATCAGCAGATGATATTATTCAGCTAAGGACCGAACTCTTTGAACCATGGTTAGATACATCAGTACACTCGGATGCCATGGTCTCTAGAACACTCATTAGAATTCGTAGACCCTCTTTGTTTTTCTTTATGCAATTATAACTATCTGATTTGATTTTTGGATGGAACTTGCTTTTCAATCAATAGTATATACAGGTTTGTAATTGAGGTATACTTTTTTATTCATAAATTGGTTTCCGCAGATATACTGTATATCCATAAATAGAAGTAGCTGAAGTCCATGAATGTTGATGGGTGGGCTAGAGACTACGGCATCAGAATATACTAACTCCTTTGACACAAGAGATTTCTCACAAGTGCAGGAAATCTCGTTTGGTAGCTTTAATACAATTGAGAAAGACGTCACTTGATTATATATATATACCTGTATATATATATATATTTATATATATATATATATATATATATATATATATTATACAGTATTAAATATTCTGAGCGTGCTAGTTATTAGAGTTGTCTATAGTGTTTCTATAACGTTGTAACCACTTTATTTATTAGACCGAGTTCCTAAATTACACCATGTTGAAAACTCTATTCTCCGGAGGATCTACAGCTCAACTTATCCCCCTCGGCTTCACCTCGCCTACTCTGATTTCACTGTCTTCTTGTTCATCATCTGCAGCCCCCATCCATCTCCCGTTTTACGACACTTAACGACGATAATGGCCCCTCTAACGAGCCTGATAACTGCCCTCGTTTGGTCGTTCGGCGGGGCTAATCATGTCTTGTTTGCTGGAGGGTCTTTAGAACACAGTGAAAACCACTTTTCACTAACGTCATTTTGGGAACTGCCTGTGATCTTATTAAATTTTGTCAAATTGAAAAGCACATTTAGAATTTTAATTATATTTTGCCGGAAGCTTGCTAATATCTAGATTTTGTTTAAAGAATATTGATTTTACTTAGTCTTGATTTGATAGTGGATCATCTTAGGATTAGCAAAACCAACCCCAAATTTTATACAATATAGCTCTTATAATTTAGCGAAAAAAGTTGTTATATAGCTATATAGCATAAAGGCTTTCTAGTTTTCAGTTCGTGAATTGATTACCAAAGATATCAAACTGTATATAATGATCGCGAAATAATTAAATTATCATAATCTGAAGTATTACGTTTACATATTGTTGTATTACACATTAATTTATTTCCAAGGTTGTATACCCTTTTCATACTTTCTTGGGTGTAATTATTGATGTATTATGACAAAATCACACACTTGTCGTCAGTTTTCCAGTCTCTGCTTACTACAGGGACAGTATTGTGTGGTCTTTGAGAGGACCACCGAGCTACACAGACTGAAGGGACATTATTACACACTGACAAAGACGGACACCAAGGAAGGAGACTTCAGTTATTACGGCATTAACAACCGGAAATTGAAGTGCATGGACAAACGCGATTCGTTTAATGCATTATGGTATATTCCAGAAAAAAAGCAAAAAACACCATTAAAAATTATGTGACTAATCCAGGATTTCATATATATATATACTGTACTATATACTGTATATACTGTATATTTATATATATATATATATATATATATATATATATCCTCTGCCCCAAAAATCCTTGAACCTCAAATCCACGCCGAATTGACGTCTGCGGAACTGTAAAATAGTCATGGTGGATAATCAACAATTAAAGGCATAGCCCTTCACGAGACTATTACCTTGTTCTTCAATACAGAAGTAAGGGTTCTTCAGTATTGTCCATCCGAGCGTAGTACAGTGGTACAGCAGGAGGCCAGAGTCGTGGGTTCAAAATCCCGCCAGGCCCAGATATTTTTGGGAGGCAAAATTCCCTTCTCACCCGCCATTTCAATATATATATATATATATATATATATATATATATATATATATATATACAGTATATATATATAAATTATATATATATATATATATATATATATATATATATATATATATATATATATATATATATATATATATATATATATATATATATATATACAATATATATATATATACTGTATATATATATATGGGCATGGGAATGGAGTTTGAGCGTTAAAGACGAATACTGGAGAATTCGTCCCGAAAACAATTCGCCCCGACGTTTTTTCGACCCAAAACGAGTTTGCCTCGCTTGGAAAATTGGACTCGCTGCGAGTTCGACCAGTTTAGCCTCTCTACCCCCTCCAAACCTAACCTAATCAAACCTAACTTTGCCTAACCTAACCTAATCTAAGTTTAGGTAGGAGGAAGGGGTGGGGGTGGGGGAGGGTATAGACGGGTCGAACTCGCGGCGGGTCAAATTTGCGGGGCAAGTCCACCAAAACGGGTCGAATTCGTTGTCCAAGAGCGGGTTGAATTCTCCAGTACCCTTCAAGACATACCTATACCCAAATCTATTCTACCCTTAACAAAATACCTTTATTCGTACCCAAAATCCCAAATCCCATCTATCCCCTTTTAATATTCCACAAATCCTTTCTAGTCCTATCCCTAATTCCTGCCACTCAAGCTAACTGCTGGTGTCTCGATCTTCTTCTTTTTTGTGGGCGTCAATTAAGTCTGGTGGTTTTACATCGGGAGGGACATGAGAGGCTGGGATGGCAGAGGACTGATTATGGCCGGAGGGGACAGTAGGGGTTAACCCTCTGAGTACCAGGAACGTGGGTTATATTTCATTCTAGCAATTTTTAGACGATATTATGCAGTTTAGGAAGGATCTGTGGTAGTTAAAAGGGTAGGCTGAGATAGTTTGAAACCTTATTATGGCTAGAGGTCCTTCCTAAGCTGAATGGAATCTTCTAATAGTTGCCAGAATATAATGAAAAGGACGTCCCTGGTACTGAATGGGTTAAGTGGAAGGGAGGAGATGGTGGATGAGGATGGGGGAAGGTGGAGAGACAAGAGGGGAGGAGGAGTGGAAAAGTGAAAGGGTTGGATAATGGGTTATTTGGAGGGAACAGGAGGGGATAGGTGGAGAGAAGGAGATATGACGGGCGTCTTGTTAGACAGCTTCAAGAGGTGCCCTCGATGTAGAATTGCACAAAGCGCCAGACGAGCCCATCTTCGCAGGGGAGCCCCTTCGAACATTCTGCTGCACCAATTTTCAAACCACAACGAAGGGCGGTTCGCTCCTCGGTGCCACTAGCAGAGTGGCAAACCCTACATAGGTGATAGATTAAGTTAGACTAGTAAGAGTTGGATATGATATATAGCGATGGCAGATTAGAAGGTGGATGGGAAAGGGGGTTAGGAAGAGGAGAGGACAGGATAAAGGTTAAAGATGAGATAATATATAGGTTCTGGAGGGCACTAGACAGTAATGAGTGTGGACAGGATGGAATACGAAAAACATATAAAGAAATATTTAAAACTGTTGATGGAACAAACGCGAGGTGCAGGGGATAGGATGGGATAAGTGGTACTAGTTCATCAGTGAGTAGAGAAAACGTAAGGACATTATTATTATTATTATTATTATTATTATTATTATTGTTATTATTATTATTATTAATAATCTTAGCGCCATAGGTAGAGCTGCAAAAGTACAAGCACAGTAAGTTGCTGTATAGGCAACCCCAGGACACCTGTAGTACCGAAGGACAAGAATACAAATAAAACAGGAACGAAAAAGACCAAACAAAAGTAGTCATATGTAAATGAGGTAACAGGGCCCATGGGGGAGCATAAATAACGTTTTCATGGTAATACCCTATTGACACGACTTTAAAAAGCTGATACTAGTCGCACTGCACAACTCAAGCTCAAGGGAATTTCACAAAAGGACTGTGTTCCGCAAGAAACACTTTTAATGCTGTGCTGTGCAGCAACTTAAGCTGCAGCGACAGTGGATTTTGTGCTGATGAGAACCAGGTGCTTCTGGTAGCCACGTAGGGACCAGGAATGCGACTATACAAGGGATGGGCCTCATTCAGTCTGGTCTAATATAGCATGCGCAGGCAACTTACAGTACGATGGTGTTCGAGATCGCACAACACATGACCACCACAAAGATATTTTGCAGTCGTGAAAACCATATCCATCAACTTAAGATGAAAGGCAGGCAGCAGCTAAAGACCAAACAGGGGCGCAATATTCAAGCAGTGGGAGAACAAAACTAAAAGAGTTATCTGAAATAGATGCATCGGCGAATATTCTGTATTTTGTTTAGATGCAGAGAAGACTAAAGAACGAATATAACTTTCAAAGTTGAATTCTGAATCAGAAGTAACTCCAATAATATATATTTCAATATATTCATCTATGGCCCACGTAGAGAGAAAACACGGAAAAAAATTGGTTGCCAAATAATTTAGAAAGCAGAAAATCAATTTAAAGAGGGGCAGAGATAAGGTGTGCAAAAGAATTTCGAAAAGTAAAATGGAGTAAAGGACAAGTTCGGTATGGATGTTAAATGATTAACAAAGGCTGTATGGTACTATGCAGTCAAAGCAAACACAATCCTTGGCATCTGACTCTTCTGTAATATTAATGAGACTACGGATTCTTTGAACAGTTTTTAATGTTACAATTTTTACAAAGACATTTTAAGTAAGAAATATTCTTCTACGGTGATTTTACTTAACCTAATGTGTGGAATTAAATGAGAAAATAGGAAATAGAAATAGAAATACAATATGCAAATAGTAAATAATCGTAAAGAATAACTAGTCACTAAGCAATTTCGAAAATATATATTTGCTAAAAACTAGTCATAAATGAACATACTAGGAATAAATATAAATTTATGTATTAGCAAGCGTGAATTTAAGTATATATATATATATATATATATCAATATATGGAACATTCACATATATATATATAATTATATATAATTATATATATATATATATATATATAATTATATGTATATATATATAATTATATATATATATATATATATATAGATATATATATATACCGGTACACAGTATATATGTATATATATATACTAATTATTAATGTTGGTAAAAGATAATGATTGATAAGCCGATTTGAATTAGAACCCATTAATATATAAACAAACTTGAAGAAGCAGGGATTTTTATATAGGAAGACAAAAATCTAAGCATATATTTACAGTATTATATAATACGTGGAAATTGAACAAAGACTAAGAATTCATGTGAACTACAACATAGAAGAGGGGAGGAAAGCTATTTCAGGTATAAAGGAAAATTCCAAGTACTTTTTTTCACATGCCAAACAAAAAGGCTAAAACATCATCAAACATCGGCCCACTAAGTAAAGGGGATGGATCATTCACAAGGGACAAAAAGGAAATGAGCAAACTCTTACGTCGGCAGTATGAAATGGCCTTCAGTGAACAAAACAAAAGCCATCAGAGACCAAAATTTATTTTTCATGGAAAACTCCCCAACGGAAACCCTCCAGATTCTGGATATTGATTTCGGTCCAAAGGAGGCCATTTCCAACATGCCATCCCACTCGGCACCATGCCCGGAATCATGGAATTCGAACCTAATGAAGAAATGTAAGGAAAACATCTCAAAACCTCTAGCTATAATGTGGAGATATCTTGAAAAACGCAATAATGTCCACTCTGCATAAAGGAGGGAGTAAAGCACTACCACAAAATTACCGCCCGGTAGCTCTAATTTCCCACATCATTAAAGTTTTCGAACGAGTCCTGCAAAGCAAAATCTCAATTTTCATGGAGGCAATGAACTACACAACACAGGTCAACATGGGTTCAGAGTGGGAAGATCATGTCTCTCACAACTTTTGGAACATTATGACAAAATTCTTAAATCGCTATAAGAAAAGAAAAACATGGATATCATTTACACCGATTTTGCTAAGGCATTTTATAAATGTGACCATGGTATAATATCCCACAAACTCAAAGCAAAAGGTATAACAGGGAAAATTGGACGGTGGACATACAACTTCCTCGTAAACCGGAAACAATCAGTAGCAGTAAACCAAGTCACATCCGAGCCTTCGGATGTCAAAAGCTCAGTTCCCCAAGGAACAGTGCTAGCGCCTTTTCTTTTCCTCATTCTAATTAATGACATAGATGCCAACACAAGACATAGTACAGTGTTTTCTTTTGCTCATGTCACAAAACTAAGCATGATAGTAAACACACAGGAGCACACGCCGACTGCAGGCAGACATAAATGTAGTGTTCAAATGGACCAGGGAAAACAACATGCAGTTCAATGAAGAAACATTCCAATTAATACGATACAGAGAAGAAAATGTCGTTAAAGAGAATACAAATTACATAACAGAATCCAACCACATTATAGAACGTAAAGACAGTGTGAAGGACTTTGGGGTGTTAATGTCTGAAAATATGGGTTTCAAAAAACATAACCAGGTCAAAGTTGCAGCTGCAAAATGTCTAACAGGTTGGATTCTAGGTATATTTAAAACATGCGGTGCTATGGGCTCTGAGAGAGGGTTGGTTATCACACAGAGGACCACGTCTCTTCAACAAACTCCCACGGCGAGTATGAGACATGAGGGGCGTCTCGTTAAACAACTTCAAGAGAGCCCTCGATGTCGAAATGCAAAGAGTGCCTGACGAGCCCATCTTTGCAGGGGAGCGTGCTGCCCCTCCGAACAGTCTGCTGCACCAAATCACCCAGAACGAGGGGCGGCACGCTCCTCGGTGCCACTATAAGTGTGGCGAACACTACCTTAGGTGACCTGAGGTAGGATATGTGTCAGGCTGTGGAAAGTGAACACGAACATATTGAAAATTGTCTTTGCAAAAATGTCAGAAATTAAGGGATAAAGAGGCAGAAATAACTGACGAAAATGTTTGTCAGAAGGAGACAGGAGAGGTTGTAGTGGAACCATAAAGATAGAAAATACAAATTATTTGGAGGAAAATGTAGTAAGATTTTGCACAATAATGGGAGAGGAATCTGTAAACTGAGGTACCCATGAACACCGTGGTATAAAGCAAGTATGTTTAATTACAAATTATATTAAAATCAATATGTAGTGGTAACTAAAATATAAAGATTGAAAGCAAACCAAGTAATACTAAATATCCAGTGCATTACATTATGACATATAGAAAGTATTATAAGTATTAAGAAATTAATGAATAGTGGATAATGAAAGAGATGAAACATAATTATATAATGTTCCATCTAAATTAGAGACGTATATATATATATATATATATATATATATATACTGTGTATATATACGGTTTATATATATATATATATATATATACAGTATAAATATATATATATATATATATATATATATATATATATATATATATATATATATATATATATATATATATATATATATATATATACTGTATATATATATTATAATATAATAAGATAAAGACGTGCATACTGTATATAAGAAACAAAACATAAATATTAGCAAGGGGATCTCGAAAGCTAAACAAGTCAAGTGAATTATATAATAATAGACGAAGTAGAGGCAAAAGTTATGATACACCAGAAAACAGTAACAGTAAGGAGATTTCTGGCGCCAGACAAACCAGCCAGTAAAGTAGCGTAGTGCATTAGGTATCGTGCGTTTGTAAGGTCACGTAATTACCCACCTCCTGCCTCCCTGGACACAGATATTACAGGCTCTTCCCCTCTTGTCTACGCAGGAGTAACACACAGATTATACACACGGTAGGATAAAAGCACTGACGCTATAGGGGTAGTTTGGATGGTGTTCTTGAAGCTTGTGAGTGAGGACCGTATTGTATAACTTTTAGAGTTTACATTTCATATATCGGAATATATATTCTTGAATGGGCCATACTTATAGCTTTGGACACATAGACTAGGCAACCCGAGAATTGGATAGTGTTCTATAAGTTTAGGAATAGTGACCGTGTTCTTTAAATTGAAGAGGGTGGTAATACTGTACATTCATTTTAAAACATTTGGTTTAAATAATGTATTAAAACGTCATCATTATAATGTCTTCTTTAAGCTTCACAATATATATATATATATACTGTATATACTGTATATAATGACATATCTTGTTACATTGGAGTCCCTCGGATGCGTTTGGATGTCCTTTATTGGCCTCTTTGAGAGCTGCTAGCACCGAGTATGGGTGCTTTTGTTGGGCCGGATTATTGAAGAGAGCTGTTTATCCCAAATCAGGCTCCAACTTAGGATAGCTGTACAGCGCATGAAGTATGATAACTACCAAGAAATAAATGAATAGTGGATAATACAAGAGATGAAACATAATTATATAATGTACATCTAAGTTAGGGACATAAGGAAATATTTAAGACATACTGTACATAGTACAGTATATATACTGTATATATATATATATATATATATATATATATATATATATATATATATATAGTATATATATGCTGTATATATTGTTATGCCGGGCAATAATTCTTGCCCGATTAAGTCAGTTCTATTTTTCCTCCCTAGGAAAGCTTTTTAGAACTATAACTCAGCAGGAACACAACTGACTCCAAATATGCAATTATAAATCTCCTCAATCTCCACCAATGATACAGAACACACGGTTGGGTTTCACAGGTTTTTATTTCACATTCAATCAGGGCACGGGCATAGATAAATAATAATAATGATGGTTGAGTCATATCTATATTAGAATACTCTCAAAACTGCCTCAAGAATGAATAATAATATTCTTAAAGCATGTATGGTAAATAAATTAGTTTATAATAATAAATGATAAACTACAATTGACTAAACATGTGATGAATATAAATGCTAACAGAGCGGTTAGTCTCGAATAATAGCTGATATCCTGATATAGAAATAAACGCGAGGTATAGCGTGAATCTAGGTAGGTCAATAATACTGAGGTCACACCTTGTTAGTGAGGTTAAAATATGTAAATAAGAATATCAGCTGAATGATAAATAACGAATAAGTTATTAATAATAAGAGAGGGTTTTATTCTCTACTAACGTATACATTATTATGTTCCTTCCAACAACCAACCATACTCCTAAAATCGATTAATAAAATTTACAAACACATGTGGCAGTCCGTGGATTCGAACCCAGGATGCTCACACCGAAAATCAACACCTTATGCATCGCACCACGAAGACAGTTAATAACCACAGAATAAAGTTAGATTTGTGAATAATAGTTCAGGGAATTGAGCAGAAATTAATATTAGTCTCGTGTGTAAGACTGAGTACTCGACATTGAAATGTTAACGCGATGTGGACATAATAGAATTACTATGAATTTGAAATAATGTTTAAACTGGTTTTGAAGCCAGGAAACATAAATAATATGATTCTGACTAAGAGACAAAATATATAACACTCTCTGTGAACATTTATACACGATTACTTACCCTGATGATCCTAGTAACCTAGTATAAGATCTGCCAGGGGTGTTCACAACATTTACGTGTAATAGTGCGGGTATTATTGCCGAACGAATATATATATAAACCTTGGTGGTAATTATATGAATATATATTACACATTATATATACAGTATATATCAATCTCAAGATAGAGTTTGTATGTTCTCTCGACACGAGTAACAAAGACTAAGGCGAGAATAATAGATCTCAGATATCTACGTTAGATTGAACACATAACATATCCTACACAACCTTTGCAATAATCACGAAACACATAAGTAAAACAAGAAGCACTTAATTTGAGTTGGAGTATAGTAGAAAGTAGCCTTGTAGAGATCTGACACACGTGTGGGCGACTGAGTGCGTTGTCCGTCTTGGCCTGTTTACCAAGGGGGCCGAGAATACCTTCACATAGGTATTAATAGCGCAGGTCACTTCCGGTACAGCACTACACACACATTCTCTCGTCCAGGCTCCTATACATAAAGGGGATTTTGGCTAACCTAAACGGATGGTGCTATCCGGTTCGAGTTGTTCACGTATACTCCCCACAGGTTCCCTGTGTGACACAGTGCCTCAACTTGCCTACCTTTACCCTCAATCAATAATTGAGTAGTGACAGGGGGTTAGGGGGAAGTGGGGATAGGACAAGAATTAGTTGGATGAAGTGAATTTTAGCAGGAGAAAAAGGTGTCCAGGCTTAACTGGAGCTGCCTGAGGGTTTTCCTGATTTAGCTGCTAAAGAGACTGGCCAGGGCAAGGTCGACAGGGGCGCGTTGGGGGTGACTCCTTGCTTGCTTGGGTATCACATGCCATGCCATTCCGACATGTCTGTTCGGGGGGGGGGGGGGGGGGGGGGGTTGTGAGCCTCATGGATTTGATATGTTTTCGTCATGTGATGTCCTTTACCCTGTTTTTGGTCAGGTAGTATTGTACTTTTCAGATAGTGGCAAGTCGGGTGTGATTCGGAACATGAGAGGCATGAGAAATATAGTTTCTGATGTATTGCGCGGTTGTCTAAAGCCTTAAAAATACAATGCTTATATGGTTATGTGGGGAATGGTATGTTTTATTTATTTATATTAAGAGTAGGTAGCCTAAAGCTTAGGTAAGTACATGATAAATGATTTACAGTATTGGGGGCCTCTCTCTATTTAGAGGCTTGTATGTAGCTGTCTGGTTATCAGCTTGCATAGCTGGATTATGATTGTTTGTCTCGTCTAGCGATGATGGTGGTGAGCGTATCCGCAGGGTAGATGGAAGGAAACGGAGGGGTTTGGTGTTGCATTTCCATAAAGTCTGCCTCCTCGTATTCCAAATCCGGGCCAGGTAATGGCCGTTCACCTGGCGCCTGAGGGTAATTAACAGAAAACTGTGGTGGATGCCTTAGAATACGTATATTAAGAGTATCTGGAGCAGTACGTTTTCTTTAGAGCTGTGATACGGAAGACTGAAGTAGGTGGTTACTGCTTTTCAGGGGAGACTGTTTCCGGTGTCTCTTCCGGTCTCTTATGGTTACAATTCTATGGGTTGAGGTTGATGGGAAAGGGCATGTGGTATGTTTTGGTATAACATTTTCCAGCCCTGTCAATCTCATATATATATATATATAGCTTGGGTCGGAGGGCTTGCGACCCCCACCCGTGAAAAATAATGAAGCAACGAAGAACGAACGACCAGCCTCGGATGCGGACGGACCCTGTGTTGACGAACCCCGACCGACTATGGACAATCTTACGGACAATCTTAGAATACCTACATGGAACGTGAGTGGCATGAATGATGGCACAAAAGAGAGAGAGGTTTTGGAAGTGTTAGTGAATGCCAGGCTGAATGTATGTGGAATGAGGGAGACCAAATGGAGGGGTACAGATGTGAGAGAGTGGGAGTGTGGAATGGGTGTTTGTGCTGGAGTGAGTGAGGGAGCAGCGAGAGAAGGTGCGTGTTTGTTTGTAAGTAACAAATTGAAGGAACGTGTAAGAGAATATGGGTCTGTGGGTTCAAGGATTGTGTGGGTGAGAATGAAAGTAGGAATACAAACGTGGGTGATTGTGTGTGTGTATACTCCGACAGAGGATAAACTTGTAAGAGAGAAAGAGGAGTTCTGGGTGAATGTGGAGGCGTGCCTGGATAAGTTTGACAAGAACGAAAGAATATTTCTGATTGGGGATGAATGGTAAGGTGGGTGATAGGAAAGTTGATGGAGGGGGGGGGGGGGGTACCGTCAGAGGTGACTGGAATTGGTAGTGCACTTGTTGACGTATGTGTGGGGAGGAGGCTGTGGATAGCCAACACCTTCTTCCGACACAGAATGATACACAGGTACACATGGAAAGTGATGTGGATGATGAAGGATAAGGCAGTGGTGGAATGAAAGTCACTGATTGATTATATATGTGTGGATAAACGAATGAAGAAATCTGTACTGGATGCTAGGGCGTATAGGGGCATTGGAAGGGTTCTGTCTGATCATTATGTAGTAGTAGCTAAAATTAGGATACAAAAGAAGTGGATGAGAAGAGCTGGAGGGAGGCAAGAGGAAGGTGGAATGGTGAGGATATACAGTGGTATATGCAATATATATATTATATATATATATATATATATATATATATATATATATATATATATATATATATATAATATTTTATATATACATATATATATATATATATATATATACCGGTATATATATATATATATATATATATATATATATATATATATTTATATATATATATATATGTATATACAGTATATATACATATTTATACAGAGAGAGAGAGAGAGGGAGACTTACGTTTTGTATAACTAGGGTCACACGGTTAAGGAGTTGATTGGTACCTCCACCTGCCAAGCGCTTACAGGTGAACTGCTTTAATGGAGTGGTAATTGCTCGTGATTGTCGTAAATGATAGTATTTATGGATGTTCCCTATTTCCTGGGCAATGAATTGTGCTTCATATGTTTACATTGGTTCATAGTATGCGCAAAATACGGCTTAATGATGCAGAATAAACGCACTTACGATGTCAGAAGAACGTTTAAACGGAAATACGCACTCACATACACACAAATATGGATATCAGTGGAAAGTATCTTCGTCCATATTTATATGGGAGAAGATTTTCTTGGTCTTCTTGTTTCTTTATAATCTCTCCAGCCATGACTTGCAACCATCATATCTGACATGATCTTATCAATCAATCAATGAATCAGTCAATTGATACGCTGTGACAGTACGTAACAGCACTCACTCTCTGACTCCACTCCAGGGGATCCTCTTGGGCGAGACTTCAGGTACCTGCTCGGCCCATATCAAGTATCCTATCGCAAGATTGGTCAACTTGCCTCTGCCATGAGTTCCATGAACTTCCCCTAGGCCTCCTCCACGCAGGATTGTCCTCTGGCTCAGCTTCAGGGAGGTGAACCACATGCCCATATAGCCAAAGTTGGCATTCACGGACCATGCAACTAATATATCTTGAATCAATTTCACGGAGTAGTCACTGGATTGAGACGTAATAATGCCAGTGATAGCCCATGATCCTGCAAAGACATTTAGTACCAAAGCAGTTGATGCATCTCACCAACTCACTGTTAAATGTCTATGTCTCACAAAGAGCACCAGTGTCATGAAGATCTGCAGCTTCGTCCTTCTGCACAGGTATTGACAACGTCATATACTTTTGTTGAGTGAATCAATAACCCCATATGGTAAGCTGAAGTGACGATTAACATTGAAGCCTGACTCACCACTTTTATGGATCACAATACCAAGATAAGTAAATTTATCCAATATCTCTAAGTCCTCACCACATGCATGAACAGATTTCACTGCATCATCCAATAAGTCACCAAATGTTGGACTTTGGTCTTAGTCCAAGAGACCTGTAAACTCAGCGGCTCCGACTCCCCATGTAGTGCCTCATGGGCCAATCTGAGAACATCCAACATCTCCACTAGGATCGCTGCATCATATGCAAAATCAAGATCGATGATCTTGAAATTGCCAACGTCTGCTCCGCAGTGACTCTGCCCAACTGTTCAGCCCAGTAACCAGTCCATGCAAGTGTTGTAAAGTGCGGGTGCTAGAACACACCCCTGTTTCATACCTGAATTCACAGGGAAGAAGGAGGATGCTCCGCCACCACACTTGACAGCACTCTCTGCTCCTGTATAAAGTCCAGACACCAGGTCAATAATCGCCACGAGGATCCCACATAGCCATAGTAGCTCCCAGAGCGTTTCTCGGTGCACAGAGTCAAATGCCTTCTTCAGATCAACATAAACTGCAAACATCCCTTTTTTAAACACAGGTTGGCGATCCATGAGAACCCGGAGCACCAGAATCCGGTCGATTGTTGACTTCTTGGATGTAAATCCAGAATGCTTAGGTCTCTGCTCATTTAGCAAGTGGCCTCGGATTTGCATCAGTAGAATATTGGCAAAGATATTGCCTGGCACACTGGGCAGTGTGATACCAAGGTAGTTTTTGTAGTCTTGTCAGTCACCTTTCACTTTTCAGATAGGGGTGACTAAACCCCTTTTCCAGTCAAGAGGAATGGTACCTGTCTGCTATACAGCAGTCAGGACCACATGTAACTCATGGACCATGTTTCTCCCCTAGCTTTCAGTAGTTCTCCAAGAATGCCACAAATAACAGGAGCCTTCCCACCCTTCAGCTTAGCCACAGCCTCCCTTACCTTGGCAAGAGAGAGAGAGAGAGTCTTCACTAATTGGCGGATCAGGCACTGGTGGTTGGACGTCCACTGTATGAAGCTGTCTGTTGGGGGAACTGGCCATGTAAATCTGTTCAAAATACTCAGCCCAGCGGGCTGTGCACACATTCTCACTCGATGATAGGGGGTAGGTTTTAAGCAGAGTTTCTTCAAGGCTCGGTAAGCAGGCCGAAGGTCATTTGGAGAGAAATGCCCCTCACCTCCTCGGTGATTCTCCCGACATACCTCTCTTTGTCTTTGCTCAGGAATAATCTCGCTCTGCGAGACAGGACCCTGTGCTGACCCAGATCTCCATCCAATCTGGCAGCATGACTCTCTTCTTACCCAATAGGAAGCCTCTCCTTGATCTCGGTTTGACTCCAATGCATTCATTAGCTGCCGACAGGGTTGCTCATTTAGAGTTTCCCCACAATTCTACAGGGTCTTCTAGGGAGCCAAGCGCTCTAAACTGGTTTGAGACTCCCACTGCATACTTCCTTGCACGTTCCTCATCCTTGAACCTCTCAAGATGTAACCCTATTTGATAACATTTTGAGATTCTTCTGGTTTTAAGTTATCAATAAGCCTGTGGTTGGTAGCAAAGAACTCAGCACTCCTAAAGATACTGCAATTCTGGATGATCCTTCAACGAGTGCTTATGAGTATGTGACCAACCTCTTTTGCCACACCACCAGCATTGGAGTACCAAGTGCAGCGGTGTGGATCTGGTCTCTATAACCAGAACCCCTTAAACCTCTAGGTCCTGGACCTTGCGAAGTTTAGGAAGAGAAAACTGTTAACATTCTTGGTTCCTGAGCCATGAGGACCGACACATAGCTCATCGCCAGCTCTATCTGTGCTAATAACTGCATTGAAGTCCCTAATGACAACAAATATGTCTCGTGAGTGGCATAGTTCAACAATGGAATCGAGCTTGGTGTAGTGTAGAACAATTCTTTCTCTACTAAAGTACTCATCTCAGTAGTAGCATACCAAGAGAAACCAAGAGAAATTAAGCCATCAAGTGATTCAACCTCACTAGCAACATATATGCTCTTCAACAGGTGTAACCCTCACAACTATGGAAACCAGGGTGGAAGAAATCGCAACAGCCCTCCCCCCCCCCCCCCTTTCCTTTGACGAGCACCATTGCCACAGCCAGACTTGTAGTATGTGTAACCATCACAATTGATCTCACAGTTGCCAGGCCACCTTACCTTAGAGAGGGTCGCAATGTCAATACCCAATCATCGCAGCTCCCCAGACAAGGAAAATTTAAATTGAAAATTAAATATATATTTAGTCATAAACATGGATATAAGTGAGATGAACATACAACACAAAATACAGACTGAGCCTTTCGAGAGTATTTACTCTATTAAAAGGCACCTTATAATAGTAATACCATCGATGAATTCACTTTATATATTAAATTTACACTGCAGGGTAGTCGGTTATCATCTGAGAGGGTTAGTATGTTCCAAACCCCAGCTCGGAGACCTCTTCGAAAGTTAAGCCCAGGAGCGGGTTATTGAGTTTGTGACTCTTCTGCACTGCCACGACCACCCCACAAGTTAAGAGGTTTTCTGGGGAATCCGCTGCCATTCAGAGTGCAGGAATCCCGAAGGCTTTGCCCTGCACTTATCTAATTTTCATAAATGATCTTCTCAACTGTACCTCCAGTCCCATCCATTCATACGCAGACGATTCTACCTTACACTACTTAATTAGTTTTCCAGAACGCCCCAGCCAGCAATCCCTCAAAGACAAACGTAATGAAGCCATAGAACAAGTTTCTGATCTAACTACTATTTCCAATTGGGCAGAGAAAACCTTGTTACCTTTAATGCTTCCAAACCCCAATTTCTCCATCTATCTACCCATCCGGAACTCCCAAAGGACTATCCCTTATTCTTCAACAATACAAAAATCAATCTTTCATCTTCTCTCAATATTCTTGGTGTCTCTTTTTCTTCTGCCCTCACTTGGAAGGACCATATTACCAGTCTTGCTAAGGCAGCCTCCCAGAAGCTGGGTGTGCTCAACCGCCTCAAGGTGTTCTTTACCCCTGCACAGCTTCTTGCTCTGTACAGGGGCACAGTGCATCCTTGTATTGAGTATTGTTCACATGTGTGGGGAGGATCATCTCACACCGCACTCCTAGACAAAGCAGAAAGGAATGCCTTTTGTATAATTAACTCCTTTCCTCTCACCAACTCTTTGCAATCTCTCTCTCTCCACCGCAATGTTGCATCTCTCTCGCTATTCTATCGGTACTATAATAATCAGTGTGCCTTAGATCTCTCCCAGTGTATACCACCTCCTCTACGTAGGGTACGTGGTACCCGTCTTGCAACACAATCCCACCCCTACTCTGTG
>CM064543.1:18395178-18617678 GCA_032716605.1 Paralithodes platypus
GTGGAGGTGCTACATGAATTTGGACAGCTAATGTAATGTACACCCGAATATAAACGTTCTCCGAGAACCTTGATGAAACATCGTATAAATTCCAGAGTGATGCACAATACCCATACAATTTGACGAGTGTAAACAAAAAAAGTGTAATTTAAGTGTGACTATAAATTACTGCGGATTGTTAAGATAAAGTACTTCGTCCTAAAAAAACTGTATAGATTCTCGTTTAGGTTGTTGGCGAACTATTAAATCGACTGTACACTCTCTGACAAAAACGGTGTTTCACGTTCATAACTTCAAATCAATTTCCCCCCCATTATATTTATACAAAAATACTCCTGAACAACACTAAACCTTCAATATACAACCTTTGCTTGTGTCTGTTAAGGATGTTTCGTATTTTATAACTACTGAGATAGCCAGATTGTAAATTATGGAAAGCTGGCCACGCCTCTTGACCGCGATTGTACATATCTGACACCTCTCTCTCTCTCTCTCTCTCTCTCTCTCTCTCTCTCTCTCTCTCTCTCTCTCTCTCTCCTTTCGTCTACGGTGTCAAAGAAGCCGCCTGTTAGTGCTTCTTGCGTCTACCGAGGCTCCTATGAACTTGTGAATGGCAGGGACGCTATTACTATAGTCCGCTCAGACACTAACATAAACCATGGGGGGGGGGGAGAGAGAGAGAGAGAGAGAGAGAGAGAGAGAGAGAGAGAGAGAGAACGAACACACACACACACACACGGTCACGGTGGCCGAGCGCGCTAAGTACACTATATTGGGAGCTCTAGCTCTGGTGTTGGGGGTTCGATCCCACGCGCCGGCAGGGGAAGTTCTCTCAAAAACTTGCCTTGGCCGTGAAGGCAAGGTCTGGACGGACCATCTCAGGGGACCCACAAAGTCTCCTGCCCACGTCCTACTCCCTCGGGGGTATGTAGGCGCTTTCGTTAGCAGCCAGGATCAGTCTGTTGATTCCTTAGGATAAGATCTAGGTTAAGTCTGTGTATTTTCAGCCTCATTGGCTGTCGGCTTGAAATAAACCAGTTATTAGTATTAGTATTATTATTATTAATATTACTATTATGATATTGGGTATTGAATTTGAGTTATTAATGTTAGTTTTGTTCTAGTAAGTCTGCTACTTCCACCCAGCAGCATAACGATAAATTATTGAACAACTAGGTCTATAATAGTGAGTGACTGGCTCCTGGTGAGTGAGTGAGTGAATCAGTCAGTCCTTCTGCAAGTCAGTACCCAATCTGAACCACCAACAAATGATGAAGGCGAATCACAAACCCCCATTAATTCCCTATTCAATAAGCCCTAATGTATGTAGGTAACATAATATAGTACTATAAGAAATAAATGCGGGGAAGAGCAAGGTTATGGTCTTCGAAAGGGGTGAAGCCACAGAGTGTGAGGTGAAGTTGAACGGTCATGCAATGAAGATTGTCAGCTTATGTAAGTATCTGGGCAGTGTGTTGAGTAAAGATGGGACTATGGATGAAGAAGTGCGGGAGAGGGTGCAACAGGGGAAGAGGGTTGTAGGAACGCTGAAAGCAGTAACAAGAAATAGGGTGGTCAGCATGGAAGTGAAGAAGTCCGTAGACATTGTGGTAATCCCGACACTGACTTACGGAAGCGAAGCATGGACGTTTGAGAAGAGACTCAGACCAAGAGTGAGAGGGGTAGAAATGAGTTACTTGAGAAGTGCGTGCAGAGTTACATGGAGGGATAGACAGACAAATGAGGAAGTAAGAAGGAGGTGTGGTGTGGAGGTATATGTGCTGGAAAGTGTGAAAAAGAACACCTTTAGAAGGTTCGGCTATATGGAACGTATGGGAAGCGAGAGAATGACTAAGAAGGTGTACGAGAGCGAGGCGGATGGACAGAGAGTGAGAGGTAGACCGAATATGAGGTGGAAGGATGGATTGAGGAAGTATATGGATGAAGGCGGTGCTGGTTGGGAGGAGGGTCGTCGACTGACTAGGGACAGAGGTGCATGGGGGCGGTTCGTTCGTGGCCACTCCTTCGGGGATCACGGCGTCAGGCAATAGATAGATAGATAGAAGAAATATATACTGTATATGCAGATGCCGCATGTGTTTTCTTCTGTCTTTGATTTGTTTTCTTTGTTTGACATGTAATTATTGTATATACAGTATATGACAATAAGTGCTTTATGAAAAGTACGGTAATTATTTTATTAAATGCATTGATTAAACGAGATTAAAACAACATAACATTCTCAGATAATATTGAGGTTATTTTTGCACAATAGTCAGATAATTTAGAACTATTAAAACACATACACATACTTTCCAATAACACATAACTGTTTCTTCTTATAACACACACACACACACACACACACACACACACACACACACACACACACACACAGACACACTCACACACACACACACACACACACATACACACACACAGAGTACATTTATCTCTCTTTCTTTAGGTAGTAATGTAGTGATGCCAAACTAGCCCACCCACCACCACCTGGACGGACCAAAACCTCATCAATAGACTGTACAGTGGTCTCGCCCACATGGTCTTTCACCCGTTATTACTTCGCCCACATGCAATAATCAGTTCAGTCATTTCTAAACTTAACTTAACTTTAACTACCCTAATATTTAAGCACCTTAGCCTACTAATCATAATGTAATTTAACTTAAGCTAATCTCACTTACAGTATAACTTATCTAAGCTAATCGACATTAGTTTGACCACATGCAAATGTCATGCTATGTTGGAAGCTGTAGTTGGAGCTGTAAAATACGTTTGTGTTTCTCATATAAATACATGCTGTAAACTCAGATTCAGTAAAAAAAAAAAAATGAATTTCCGTTAAAGGTCATAGTACCGTATCCGACTCCAATAATTATTGTCTTCCAATTTTGGCAAACGAACTTAAATGAGATCAATGCGTAGTAGGGAAGGTATACAGTAGGGTAGTGATTGAGAGAGTGAGAGTGAGAACGGAGAAATGGATAGGCGACGAGCAGGGAGGTTTTAGGAAGGGAAGAGGATGTGTAGATCAGATTTTTACCCTGAATTGTGTTGTGGAGAAGTATCTGGAGAAGAAACAAAAGGTGTATGTTGCCTTTATGGACTTGGAGAAGGCCTATGACAGAGTGGATAGAGAAGGTTTGTGGAAAGTACTTAGAATATACGGAGTAGAGGGCAAGTTGCTGAAAGCAGTGAAGAGCATGTATGAGGGTGCAAAGGCGGCAGTATGTGTGGAGAGTGAGCAGAGCGAGTTCTTTGACCTGAATGTTGGTTTGAAACAGGGGTGTGTGATGTCCCCGTGGTTGTTTACTGTATATATGGATGGAGTCATGAAAGAAATACTATCAAGAGCAGTGGATGTTGGTGTATCGCTGAAAAGGGAGGGAATTGAGTGGAAGCTACCTATACTGCTGTTTGCGGATGATACAGTTCTGATGAGTGATAATGAATGGGAGTTGCAGGGTCTGGTAGATGAGTTTGGAACAGTGTGCGAAAAACGGAATTTGAAGGTAAATACGGGGAAGAGCAAGGTTATGGTCTTCGAAATGGGTGAAGTCACAGAGTGTGAGGTGAAGCTGAACGGTCAGGCTATGGAGATCGTCAACTCTTTTAAGTATCTGGGCAGTGTGTTGAGTAAAGATGGGACTATGGATGAAGAGGTGCGGGAGAGGGTACAACAGGGAAGAGGGTTGTAGGAACGCTAAAAGCAGTAACAAGAAATAGGGTGGTCAGTATGGAAGTGAAGAAGTCCTTGCATGACAGTGTGGTAATCCCGACACTGACTTACGGAAGTGAAGCATGGACGTTGGTTGAGAGACTCAGACCAAGAGTGAGAGCAGTGGAAATGAATTACTTAAGGAGTGCGTGCGGAGTTACATGGAGGGATAGACAGACTAATGAGGAAGTAAGAAGGAGGTGTGGTGTGGAGGTAGATGTGCTGGAAAGTGTGAAAAGGAACAACTTGAGATGGTTCGGCCATATGGAACGTATGGAAAGCGAGAGAATGACTAAGAGGGTGTACGAGAGCGAGGTGGAGGGACAGAGGGGGAGAGGTAGACCGAATATGAGGTGGAAGGATGGAGTGAGGAACTACATGAACGAAGGCGGTGCTGGTTGGGGGGAGGGGCGTCGACTGACTGGGGACAGAGGTGCATGGGGGCGGTTCGTTCGTGGCCACCCCTTCGGGGATCACGGCGTCAGGCAATAGATAGATAGATAGAATATGACTTGTAGGCGAACGAATTTATGAGCGAGATGACCATCGACCATCATAAAGGCCCAAGTCTATACTGTACAGGTATATACCCCTGAATTGGAGAACCCCGCCCACAGTACATGTTTCATTAGCCCCCACGCATCACCCGTCCCTCTCCCCACCGCCCATGTTAGCTACCTGTAGAGTTACGCCCATTCCTCTCTTGCCCATAGTATATACCTGTCTCATTACGCCTATTCCTCTCTTCCCACGCTTACGATTTAATTGTCATGCCTTCGTCGTCAACCCTACACCCGTTTTCTATTTTCGCTAACTAATGGTATTGAAATGTAATTAAAGATAGGTAATTGACTTTTGTATATACATATAATAAGGGTACAAGTAGCGTCATTGATATATTTTAAATACGGCTGTATTATACTAATGTATATTCACGGCGCTCCTTTTAATATTTGTAAAGAGTCATGTCTACGCTAAAATACTATTGTATATACTTGGCTCATTACAATTGCATGTGCATATAAAAAGCTATTGTACGATATTCTCAATGTCTCACTATTCTTAGATCTTGAAACCTAAAATTAACAAAGCAACATTATTTAGTGTCTGAATTACTCTGGCAAAATACTTGTTGGAAAATTGGCCTGAGTAAATACGCAAATTTTACAGCAACGTGTTGGTATTCACAATGATGTCAAATAACTATTATACCCACTATTATACCCACTTACTGAGGAACTTATGATTGTGAAATCTCAATAAACACCTCTCTGTGATAAGTGTGGAAATTTTGTCTCTGCGCTTTCCTTTATAAACACAGGCTAACATTAGCAGCGCACCAATGTTATCTTCTTCTTTCCCCTCCTCAGCACACAAAAGTGCACATGTATTATATTCCTCCACTTTGGTTCGCTCCCTCCGATAACCCGATCTTTGGCTGTGAAGAATTGGGCCACAGTTGAGACGATTAACATAACGCGCATGTATAACAAAACTTGCCAGCTTATCATAGCGTAGTATAGCATAACGTAGCATGATTACAGACGACACAAAACCTCTGGAGCTAACCAAGGTAATCGAAAATCCTTAGCTTACTCCCGTTCAGTCTATGTATTATGTAGAGCAAGTACTTTACATTTTATCTCCGATAACCTGATATGAGTATTAAAAGTGCTCTCTGCAATATCATTCTATCCGATAACGCGTCCCATCTGTGTATTGTAAGTTCTCTCTAATTGTACCTGTGCTTCCGATAACTGTATCTTTGAAATCTAAGTACCGTCTGCCGTTAGTTGTTAATCTTTCCGATAACACTATCTGTTTATTCAAAGTACTCTCTACAGTTATTTACCACAGCTTTCCAATAATCCCATCTTAGCATCATAAGTACTCTCTAATGTACCTCATCTTTCCAATAACACGAACTTTGTATTCCAAGTGCTCTCTACTGATACTTTGCTCGTGTTACTGAGGAACAGGTCCAGGATAGCCAGGAAGGCCGCTATTACCTGTTATCTGCAGGCTGGAGCAGTAGCGTGCTGGCTACTGATAGGGTTCTAGTCACACCAGCGAGTTTTCCGGCATCTACTCGTGTCTGGAAGTGTCTCCATTCAACCTTTGTAAGACATGCTATAATAATATACGTTCACTATAATTACCGATACCAATGCCAAAAGACTTGTTGCCAGAATGAAACTTCAAGCATACTATAATGATCTACCTTCAGTCGAATTAACAACACTAATGCAAAGATACCTTCGAAATAATGCCAGGAAGAATTGCTCATTGAAAGTCGCCACAAAGAGCACTGGTGTGAATCCATTGAAGGGGTCGAGGGACAGATCTGGATGGCTAACTAATGAGGCCGAGATAGTGATCGAGGGTGAGGATTAATGAAGGGCAGGAGTGGGGTTGGTCACTTGTCGGTCAAACATGTAACTCATTTAAATACCTGCACTACTTATATTTTAGTTGTGGTTAAATATCCGTTTGAATGTACAGTATTTGTTGATGTAATATGCTACACACAGAATCTTAATTGTGGACTTAAGTTAGAGGTACTTTTAATCAGACATATGTCTTGGAGTTCGGTTTTGGCCATGCGTGTAACTCAATTAGATTTGAGGACCACTAATGTTTTTGATAATGGTAGTATGGCCACTGGAATTGATTTATAGGTATATTTTAATAGACTCTATAAGCGATTTTGTGACGTTCGTTAAGAGATACTTATTTGTCAGCTATCAGTCTAAAAGTTTGGTCTTGGGTACTTTTGGTCAGGCATGTGGAGTGGTTGGCTCACTATTTTACCGTTCTTTGTTTACACCAAGCTAAAGACTCGATCATAATTATATATTGTGTATTTGTTCATTTATTTTTTCTTGGGGAAATGTAAAACAAATGTAAGCGTTATTTCACAAAATTGGGTTTATCAAATTTCGGATAAATATTTACCCAGCTAAAGGCTTAACGCATTCTGTACCTATATTTAGACGATCTTGTGCAGTGTAAGAAGGATCCGTGGTAGTGAAAAGGGTTAAGTGATATAGTTCAAAGCCTATTATTCGCTGGAAACTCTATTTAATATGAATAAACTCCTTAAATAGTAACCAGAATAAAGTTAAAGGACGCAGCTGGTACAGAAGGGATTAAGTATAATCTAGTATATAATCGTTCAAGCTAAGATAACTAAGACTGTGTTATTTATCCTTGTGTGTGTGTGTGTGTGTTTTTTTTTTTTTTTTTTTTTTTTTTTTTTAATGGGCAATAAACAGTGGTATAGGGGTGACAGACACTAACATAGGGGTGAAGACAATGGTATAGGGGCGAAAGACAATGGTATCCGAACAGGATGGTAGTTTGTGGGGTGACAGATGAAGGTATAGGGGTGATAAATTGTGGTATAGATGTGTGTGTGTGAGAGAGAGAGAGAGAGAGAGAGAGAGAGAGAGAGAGAGAGAGAGAGAGAGAGAGGTAGCAATCAGAATGTGATTAATCTTTGTCTTTGGTTTGTTATAACTTACTAACGTAAGTATTTTTATGAGTACTCTACTTTGTTCGTGCAGGTATATTTATCGTGCATATAACAATAATTATGCCAATCAATAGCAAATATTGACTATATTTAAGGAACCTATTTCAACTATATTAACTAACAATCTATATATTCTTTCTCGCCCAGCACTGCGATAAATGTCCACCAAGTGTTCACAAAAATTACCGAGCCGCTTCTACTTGGAAAATGTGTCTAAATCCTTCATTTCCTATCATTCCCCCTCCTAAAGTGCATCATTTGTGGCGTTCATGCCGTCTATTTCAGACTTGTGGGTTTTTTGGCGGCGCAGGTATATCAGCGTCTGTGTCATTCATTTGCCTAATTTATTAATTAACCACTTACTGTATGTGTAATGGGAGAGGAAAACAAAAAACAAACTTTGTTTTATGGTTAACATATTATATTGTTCGCCGGTTCCACTTTGAAGATTGGTAATTCCACATATGTCTTGTTCTTAATTATTTTTGTTTAATTATTTATAAATTATACTATAAATATAATATTACCATCTTTCCACAACAACTAGCATAATAAGCGCTTGCTTTCAATCAAATCACCTAATTTATATAGATACTGTTGCTACCACCAGCCGAACATATTTGTCTGCGAAAAACTTTTTCAAAGCATGCTGCCCTTTAACTTCTGATATAAATACATATTTCCGAAGTTAATTTCAAGCGCTTGGTGGTAGCGAGTTGAATATATAATTTATTCAGGCCGATTAATGCCACTAAGAATTACTTCGACTACCGGTATATTTGTTCTTCTCTTGATGCCTGTGTTGTATCGTATTACTTAAGTTTTCGACATATTGTTGTACCAGTACATGGATTGATTAGTGTTGTAAATCACTGATTTGTATTTTTTTCTTCACAATTTCTAACTGTTGGCATTGTCAAACAAGTGCAACCTAAGTTTAAACAACACACCTAAACTAAAATAATCGATTTTTTTATAATCGGGATAAAACAAACCCTTTATTATACACCGTTTCCCTTACCCTCTCTTACACATCTAGGCTGCAAGCGCTTCCCCGGTGTCTGAGATATTCTATCAGTACTCTTAACGTGGATTTATACGAGCCTCACGAGGGTTTTTTCTCGCAACTTGTTTACGCAACTCTGAGCTGACACATTCTGAAATTGACTTAAATAATAAATTGTCGCATATAATAATGTACCTTAAGTCTAGTTGTCAGTAACAGTCTCAGTTTGTTGCCAGTTAGGGATCAAAGGTTGGTGGAAACTGTTGCCTCGCGTAACCCCACCTTTATGGTGCTGTACAATGTTATCAGGTGGCGGAGGAGCCGTAGCAATACCTGCCGGTGGCCCATCCCACCAAGAGGCTCTCAAGGTTCCCGCCAGCTCCTCATAGTCTCAATCGCTTCCATAAACTGTTTACATTGTGATTGCCTGTCCAGAGCCCTGCTTGTGTTATGGGTCGTAGCTCCCCTGCGGCGGACACCCCCTCGCCACACCTGCCACACTGCCGACACAACAACTTGCCCCCACAGTATATACGGAAGCATTACCTTTGGTGACAAAAACGTATTTTTACTGCAGGTGATAGGAAAATACTTGGACTTGGCCATATGTCGCTTAGCAAAATCATTAAGTAAACAACAATGTTATAAATATTTTCTTGTAACAAAGTGGTTAGTGAAATGGTTCAGCTACACCCTCGAAACATTCAATGATATAATAAAAAGGCCACGCACCTAGGATACGTAGAATAACCTTTTAGGAGTGCAATGTTTCTTATATTAACTGGGAGACTAAGACTAGGACAGAGTACATGAATATAGTATATACAGTTATATTTACAGATACAACTAAAGGTCAAAAGATAACTGAATCCAATGAGTATACAAAGAAAAAATTATATAGTGAGGTTAACATATATGCACAAAGTCAAAATCGGTGGAACCTGGAAAGAATAGGACTTAATTTAGAAAGGCGAGGGAGCAGGGGAACACTAAGCTCTGGTGAATGTTGAATGTGTTGTGACGTTAAGAGAAAGGTTTATTTATGTATTAGTAAAATAGGCTGAACTGCCTATAACACTTATGTATATATATATATATATATATATATATATATATATATAACTCCTTTATAAAAAACAAGGGATAGTAGTGTGTACTGTAGAATTTAAAGTCAGTTAGGGATCTCACAAAAAAAGAGAACAACAATTATCACCCAAAATTAATTTACTCCTATCTCAGAAAGATTGCTTTTCCAGGAGTCTCAGGAAGGGCTGAACTCGGGCCTCTCTTCCTCTTCTTCTTTCCTCTCCATTTCTCTGGAGTGCAACTCGTGGGGGGTTGTGGTGCCTCTTTGTTGTGATTGGACTTCCTTTGCTGGGTTGTTGGTGTACTAAGTGAAAGAGACACATTAACTTGCGTATAAGTATGCACAGGTTTCTGCGGGAGCAACACTGGTGGAGTATTCTGTAGTACCAATATTCTAGAACCCTGCTGGCATGACCTTTTTTATGTTGTTTAGACTCCAATAGTCTGGAGCCCTGAAGGAGCAACCCTTTTAGGTCGTTTGGTTATTCTACAGTAGCAACTACCTAGAACCCTGCGGTAGTGACTGCCCTGCTCTGCAGTGTCGGTAACTGTGCTTTGGTAGACGAGTTCCCAAAGGAGCTGGTGAGCTGCTGAGAAAACGCTCTATATGCTCCTCTATCCTCTGCAGGTGTCTCCTGCTGGGGTTCAGCTTCCGGGTAAGAGGAGCCACAGGTATCCTTAGTAGGAGGCTGGACTTAGGCCCTTCAAGGAGGGGGCTGTCAGATAAAGGATAATCCAAGTGAATGGAGGATACCCTTAGGGTCTCATTTTCAGTTATGCTCATTTGCAGGGGTAACTGTTTCTCTGTATTTTCTTTGATTGGTTTGGTGGACAGAAGTGTTATGGCGGGGTTTATCTTCGGTCCTCCGTCCTCTCTGGTGGCTGGCATGGTAGACTGAGATGTTATTGCTGGGCTTCTTCTTTGTATTTTCCGGGTTATCCGGTAGCGGGGTGATGAGTGGTATTAGGTCCGATAGTGGGGCAATATACGGCAGTTGGTATTGCTGGAAGTGATGATCTGGTGAGGTTATATATAGCTGGTGATTGGTCGAGGATGGACACAACCGATTTGCATGCAGAAAAAGTAGAATCTGGCATATCAGTAATATTGTGAGCAACAGTAATTACAACCATATAAAATTATATATAAACAGATACTAGCAACATTGGATTGAAGCCACTCTAATATATTATATTGGCAACAGAGATGATAATTGCTGTCAATATTGTCTGCAGCACTGTTGCCAACAATAGGGCTTTCGCGTGGCATCACTCTAAAAGTGGCAACCCCTTGGGTGGCAGGGTATGAGTGTGTGGCCCTGGGGAGTGTCACGAGGACAATAAGAACTCACCAGTATCAACAATGACACACGATAAGGTTATATATGTTCCCGGCTCCGACCCTCTCTTATTTATTGACATATGGGCGAGGCCTGACTCAGGGGTGGCCACTCTAGCGACGTTGGTGTCTGTAATGAAGGGGGACGAGTGTGGCTGGTAGGTGGACCATGATCACCTGTATAATCACGGGAACTTCTGACACAAAGGATCATTAAACCCTAGAGGGTGATTCTGACCTTGAGTATGACTCTCAAGAGGGCAGTTGAAGCCAAGTTCAAGATTGAACTATTAATTAGATTTTATGTCATACAAAATATAACAATACACATAAGTATATGGATAAATGGCATTTAATTAATAATGAGAATAAGAACTAAAAACAAAAACTATCAAAAGGACAGTATATTAAATTTATAGTGCTACTACGTTATCCAGGTATTAAGACTATAGTAACACTGTGCCATATATCATCATTATATTCCTAACACATGGTTTTCTTTGCGATGTATTATATATAATTACGTCTCATCTTATATAATCTACTGTATACATTGCAAACCAAACTCCTGTTTCCTCAAGGTGTAGGAATGCTATCTCTCCCATAATCATGTCATATAATTCCATCTCTTTCTCTGCAGGTACCTGTAGGAATTCTGACTCGCCTTTAATCGCGTGTAATCTTGCTGTTCTGTATCTAATAATTACATTTTCATCTCTAAATACAGTCTTGGTTGCTATCTCCCTGTTAATCACGACATATCATGCTATGGTATAATCTTATAATTCTGTCATTCTCTAAGCATAGCCTAGATGAGCTATCTGCCTGTTAATGACGTGTGATTATTATGTTGTATATCATATTATGCTCTCTCTCTCTCGAGCACAATATCTCTCCAATTGTTTTCCCCTTTTGTTACATTGTCTTTCTTATATTTCCATCTCCTAAGCAGTAAACAAAAGTTGATGGTAGTTGAGAGTAATATTTTAAGAGGTTGCACAGGTATAAGTATTTTCAAGAGATTAAAAGGAAGTCATTGGTAATTGATAAAGGAAAGATAGAGGATATTTATGTGGGCTACTGACAAGTGTTGGCAAGTGAGTTCATAGTTTCAACCAGCAATCATCAGGATTCAAACCTAAGCCAGTTAGTCACCCGCAAGATGGAACTGTAACCGCCCTAGCTATTGGTTCCTCCATTGCAGTACTGTTTCTTTCCAAACCCCACCTCTTCCACACCATCCCTCCTCCACCCTACTACTTAGTATCCCTCCGACGACGCACCTCGTAACTATTTTTGTTTTGAAAGACCCTCGCGAATTATGAGGGGACCGATTTCGCACAGATAAAAGAATAATACAATATCCGCCCGCATAAATTTGTAAGGAGGCGGACCACAGACGCTTTATGGAAGGTGGCAGGTGAGAGCACATGCGTCATAGACCTATTTAGAGGGAACCGAAAGGGTTGTGGTTGTATTGTCCATACACCGAGGAGACCGCTCAACATTCTGTTGGGGATGCAGTGGTGGTGGTGGTGCTGGTGATAATCTTATTCCGGTGGGGAAATTGTAGGGAAAATGTAGAAACAAAGTTGGAAATGGACAATAGCGTACATAAGAGTCGAGTACATTATTATATCTTAAACTTTTGACAGTAAACATTAAATGAAGGAAACCACTGTCAGGCATGTATTTAAAGGGAATGTTTCATAATATTTCATAACCGTGTAGCATTGTTTAATAAAATATATACAATCTTTCACAGCAGGCGAATGTACATAAGGAGAATTAATAATTAATTGAGGAATTATAAATATTAGTTATACTGCATTGTAGTTGTGATTACAACTGGGATACACTGCCTGGACGAACTATACTACGGTATGTGCTGGTGATGAAGTGGAAGCGTTTTTTTATGTGTTGAGTAAAGGTGGTGTTGTTTTCTGTGTGCTGAGAAAATAAACTTAGGTGAATATTTCAAGCGACACACACATGCAAATAACAACAATGGGGTAGCCTATTGTAAGGCACTCACATGAAAAAATAAACACAAATGGATATGCTATGACACACACATGAACAAATAAACACAAGTGGACATGGTATGACGCACATGGACAAATATACACAAGTGGACATGGTATGTCGCACATGGACAAATATACACAAGTGGACATGGTATGACGCACATGGACAAATATACACAAGTGGACATGGTATGACGCACATGGACAAATATACACAAGTGGACATGGTATGTCGCACATGGACAAATATACACAAGTGGACATGGTATGACGCACATGGACAAATATACACAAGTGGACACGCTATGACTCACAGATGGACACATAAACAAAAGTTGAAATGCTATGACACACACATGGACAAATAATCACAAGTGGTCATGTTATGACACACACATGGGTACAACCGTAATAGTCAATGCTAAAACATAATTTCAAGATGACTTCTAAAACAATATCAATACTTCAAACACTACTGTATATACTGAGGCACATACCCCATAGCTAGGGGTAGCTTGCAGAAATACAAGCCACTTCTATATTTGCTTCTTCTTTTTTCTATGTGCATGAGGGATACAAAATGCAGTGCTGCCTGTAACAAGTGTCCCCCAACCCCCAATTTGAAAGAGTGACATGGAGCCAAATTCAAGGTACGTTGGAGTCAAAGTGTCTGGACAGACGGAGTTTGCAACAGTTTAAATAGTAGGATGAGGTGAATGAAGATAGATTGAGGGAGAGAGTTTCAGAGTGTAATTGTTGAGTAGAAGAAAATCTGGGAAAATCAGTTCCTATTGGGTTAGAGAGTTGGACAGAATAGGGGTGGGAATGTGTTGAAAGACGGGTGCCACCCATTCACTGTAAGGTAGAAGGTATACACTGAGAGAGCTCTGAAGAACACTGATTATTGTAAAAGTGATAGAAGAGTGAGGGAGATGCATCATTGTGGCATTTATTGAGAAATTGAAGGGAATTAATTAGTAAGAGGAGGTGAGGTTTAGAGACTAAATGCTTTTGACTGAACCCTTTTGAGAAGTGCGTTATGGGTGGAATCTCCCACACATGCGAATAGTACCCGATACATAGGCGCACATTGCCCTTGTAAAGAGAAAACAGCTGTGCCTGGGTAAAATACACACAGAGACGGTTGACCACTTCTAACTTCTGGGAAGCTGTTTTAGCAAGAGTGGTGATATGATCTTTCCAAGAAATATCAGAAGAAAAAGAGACACCAGGAATATTGAAAGAAGATGTAGGGTTGATTTGTATTATGTTGAAGAGTAAGGAATAGTTGTGTGGAAGAGTGTAACGGGTAGATAGATGGGGACATTGGGTTTTGGAAGTATTGAAAGTAACAACATTTACTTTGACCCTATCGGAAATAGTTGATAGATTAGAATATAGGCGTGCTATGGCCTCATTACGTGAGTTTTTGAAGTGATTGCGTGATTGGACGTTGTAGAAAACTAGTTGATTACTGTAAGGTATAGAGTCATCAGCATATGAGAACAATCAGTAGCAGTAAGCCAAGTAACATCTGAGCCTTCAGACGTCAAAAGCTCAGTTCCCCAAGGAACAGTACTAGGCGCCCCTTCTTTTCCTAATTCTAATAAGTGACATAGATGCCAACACAAGACACAGTACAGTATCCTCCTTTGCGGATGACACGACACTGAGTATGATAGTAAAGACACAGGAAGACACGGGCCGGCTGCAAGAGGACATAAATAAGGTATTCCAGTGGACCAGGGAAAATAACATGCAGTTTAATGAAGACAAATTTCAATTAATACGATACGGAGATAAGGATTTCGTTAAAGAGAGCACAAGTTACATAACAGAATCCAATCACATAATAGAACGTAAAGACAATGTGAAAGACCTTGGGGTGATAATGTCTGAAAATATGGGATTCAAAGAACATAACCAGGTCAAAGTTGCAGCTGCGAAACGGCTAACAGGTTGGATTCTACGAACATTTAAAACTTGCGGTGAATTGCCTATGATAACACTCTTCAAATCCCTGGTGCTACCGCTGCTAGAATACTGTAACTATTAACATCCCCATACAAATTAGGTGAAATTAATGACTTAGAAAGTGTACAAAGGAACTTCACCTCACTCAGTAAAACAGTTACACTATTGGGATCGCTTAAAATCACTAAAACTGTATTCGTTGGAACGTAGAAGGGAACGATACTTAATAATATATACGTGGAAAATCGCAGAGGATTTTGTACCAAATCTACATACACCAATAGCAATGAAATTCAATGATAGGAGAGGCTGGGAATGCGATATCCCCAAGATGATAAATAGGGGGCTATGGGCTCTCTGCGAGAGGGCTGGTTATCACATAGAGGAGCACGTCTCTTCAACAAACTTCCGCGGCGAGTGAGAGACATGAGAGGTGTCTCGTTAGACAGCTTCAAGAGAGCTCTCGATGTCGAACTACAAAAAGTGCCAGACGAGCCCATCTTCACAAGGGTGCGCTCCACCTCTTCGAATAGTTATGGGTGGAATCTCCCACACATGCGAATAGTACCCGATACATAGGCGCACATTGCCCTTGTACAGAGCAAACAGCTGTGCCTGGGTAAAATACACACAGAGACGGTTGACCACTTCTAACTTCTGGGAAGCTGTTTTAGCAAGAGTGGTGATATGATCTTTCCAAGAAATATCAGAAGAAAAAGAGACACCAGGAATATTGAAAGAAGATGTAGGGTTGATTTGTATTATGTTGAAGAGTAAGGAATAGTTGTGTGGAAGAGTGTAACGGGTAGATAGATGGGGACATTGGGTTTTGGAAGTATTGAAAGTAACAACATTTACTTTGACCCTATCGGAAATAGTTGATAGATTAGAATATAGGCGTGCTATGGCCTCATTACGTGAGTTTTTGAAGTGATTGCGTGATTGGACGTTGTAGAAAACTAGTTGATTACTGTAAGGTATAGAGTCATCAGCATATGAGAACAATCAGTAGCAGTAAGCCAAGTAACATCTGAGCCTTCAGACGTCAAAAGCTCAGTTCCCCAAGGAACAGTACTAGGCGCCCCTTCTTTTCCTAATTCTAATAAGTGACATAGATGCCAACACAAGACACAGTACAGTATCCTCCTTTGCGGATGACACGAAACTGAGTATGATAGTAAAGACACAGGAAGACACGGGCCGGCTGCAAGAGGACATAAATAAGGTATTCCAGTGGACCAGGGAAAATAACATGCAGTTTAATGAAGACAAATTTCAATTAATACGATACGGAGATAAGGATTTCGTTAAAGAGAGCACAAGTTACATAACAGAATCCAATCACATAATAGAACGTAAAGACAATGTGAAAGACCTTGGGGTGATAATGTCTGAAAATATGGGATTCAAAGAACATAACCAGGTCAAAGTTGCAGCTGCGAAACGGCTAACAGGTTGGATTCTACGAACATTTAAAACTTGCGGTGAATTGCCTATGATAACACTCTTCAAATCCCTGGTGCTACCGCTGCTAGAATACTGTAACTATTAACATCCCCATACAAATTAGGTGAAATTAATGACTTAGAAAGTGTACAAAGGAACTTCACCTCACACATAACTCAGTAAAACAGTTACACTATTGGGATCGCTTAAAATCACTAAAACTGTATTCGTTGGAACGTAGAAGGGAACGATACTTAATAATATATACGTGGAAAATCGCAGAGGGTTTTGTACCAAATCTACATACACCAATAGCAATGAAATTCAATGATAGGAGAGGCTGGGAATGCGATATCCCCAAGATGATAAATAGGGGGCTATGGGCTCTCTGCGAGAGGGCTGGTTATCACATAGAGGAGCACGTCTCTTCAACAAACTCCCGCGGCGAGTGAGAGACATGAGAGGTGTCTCGTTAGACAGCTTCAAGAGAGCTCTCGATGTCGAACTACAAAAAGTGCCAGACGAGCCCATCTTCACAAGGGTGCGCTCCACCTCTTCGAATAGTCTGCTGCAACAATTCTCAAACAACAACGAAGGGCAGTGCGCTCTTCGGTGCCACTAGCAAGAGTGGCGAACTCCACATAGGTGAACATAGGTAGGTAGTGGATAGGACTAGAGGTGTGATAGGGGTCAAAAGAGCCCATCTTTGCAGGGGAGCGTGCTGCCCCTTCGATCCATCTACTGCACCAAATCACCACCCAGAACGAGGGGCGGCACACTCCTCGGTGCCACTAGAAGTGTGGCGAACCCAACGATAGGATACAATAAGTAGTTACAGTTGAGATCATTAATGAATATTTGAAATGAAACAGGAGATACAGCAGAGCCCTTAGGAAGACCGTAGTTAAAGGTTGCGGAAGTGAGCTTTGGGCATCCACAACCGCAGCTATGGAACGATCAGAAAAGAAATTTGAGCAAAAGGCGTAAAAAGAGGGGTAGAAGCACACACTTCACACTTACATTTTTAATCAGTGTAAAGAACATAGATACACAATAGACCCTACCAAGGTTTCACTTGAGACCTCCGGTGGACGCTTCTGAGCTACCGCCAGAGCTACAACTGTCAACATCAACAATACTGAACACCTACGATATGCACAAGTTTATCACGAATATCTTGTGATTATGTATGTTTTTGTTATATAGTAGATGACTACACTAAGTAGTTATATACTGTGTTAGTTGTTAGAATTACCATATGCAGCTAAAATGGACTAAAAGCATGATTATTCAAAGGCTGCTATGTTATCATAACAAAAAGGCGCGAAAATACCTTCTTCCTTATGTGTGTTACTTATGATTATGGGCGACCTTAACCCCTTCTCGACGGTTCCCGTCCTGGGAGTGAGGCAAGTGGTTGCAGGCAGTGCAGGACCAATTAGTCCGTTGCCCACCATGTCTGGGCTGGCAGCCTGGCACTGACGTAACTTACAACCGTCTGCTACCTCACTGTAGCATTACACATAGCGAAAACAGCTCAGAACTGCTCAATTTTAAGGATTTTGGTCGACCTTTGCAAGATCGTTACAAGACAACCAAACATTGTACAAAGATGATTCATGTGTCATTGGAAAGCTCAATTACTATACTTTCACGGTTGTATCATTTTATTACATTCTGGCTCTTTTTTATGCATGCTCAATTAAGGCCAAAACCCCCACAGGGCATGAGTTAAGATACATTAAACATCAATATACAATGACTGTAATATGTGTCAGCTACAGAAATTATGACAGGTAGATTATAATAAAGAATTATTGATGCAGAGGAATGGTGGAGAACTACTGGATATTGTCTTTTAAAAGGCCCTGGTCGCTAACAGTACAAAACATCTTGTGTCAGGCGGCAACTCCGGACTTATGTTGGTAGGTAGAATTGGAGCTTAATAATGCATCAATGTTTAATATAAGAAATCGGCACAGAGAAATACACACACATACAAACGTATATTCGGTAACAAAGATATTTGTTACAGAGCTAATCTTATGTATGGTAGTTTAGCTATTTATACTATCTTAATAATTTTAAAATTTACAAAAATACAATACAACTTTCAAAAGCATTGTTTAAGGTTGCATTGTTTGTCCGTCATTATTTACTCCTAAATAACTTCACTAGCATAAACAATCATCTTTTTAACATATCTCTGTTAGCGGTGTACGTTTACATACATACATTCTCGCACATACACAATTATACTTCTCACTGATTTATTGTATGTTGATGCGTCTTTGTTAATGTTCATCTATGGGCAGCTTAGCATCTAGTAGTGGGCTGTCTAACAACCATAAAGTTAGAAATCAATACTAGCTCCAACCAAATAAATAATAATACACACAACTAGGTAGACACATACGAGGATCTGATTAACTTATTTGGCCCATAAAGACGACAAATAAGACCGGCAAAGATTTAAGCGTTCACACCAACACGACAGCTGGCGAGGGGAGGAAAGGGGAAGATAGGAGAGGAGGTGGGGGTAGAGCGAAAAGAATAGGAGAGCAGAGAGTGAGAGGAAGCGGTGAAGAGGAGATGGGGTTCAGGGGAAGACGAGAGAAGAAGAGAATGATAGAAAATACAGGAACATGTAGGAGAGAAATTAGACTGAGGGAAAGGGGAGAGAAGAGAATACTAAGATTGAAACATAATAAAGTGTGTGAGAGGAAAAACAGTCCGGGGAAGAAGAGGGGGAAGTGAGGATAGGGGAAAATGTGAGGAAAATATGTCAATTGATTAGAGGAAAAAGGAAAATGAGTGAAGATAAGAGGAGTAGATAGTTGTTGGGGTGAATTGGAAAAGATAACAGAGAAGAAAGGCGAGAAAGGGTTGAGTGAGATGAAGAGGAAAAGAAGTTAGGTGAATGAAAGAGAAGAAAGGGCGAAGAGGAGAAGAAGAAAGTGTTTGAGGAGCAGTAGGGTAGCTGATATAAATGTAGAAGATTGAATAAGTGTAGATAAAAAAAGTGAAATGAACAAGGTAAAAATTAATGAGGAAACAGAGAGAAAAAAATGGATGAAAGAAAATTAGATGAAGGTAAAGTATCTGAGTGAAAGAGGAGGGAGGAGAAGTGGATGGAAACAGAGTGACAACAAATAGATATGAGGTAGAAAGAGGTAGAATAATAAATATACTGCATGTATATATAGCAGAGAGAGAGAGAGAGAGAGAAGAATGCAAGGAAGGAAAATAAGAAGCAGAGAAAAACTGCGTCTGGTTAAGAAAGACATACGAGTCAAGGGGATGGTGAAGAACGATAGAAGACAGGGGCGAGGAGTATAACTTGGGGCCACAAAAGAGAAGAGGAGAGTTTCAGAACATACACTTTTTTCTAATATATATACCAAATATATATATATATATATATATATATATATATATATATATATATATATTATATATATATATATATATATATATATATATATATATATACATATATATATATATATATATATAATATATATATATATATATATATATATATATATATATATATATATATATATATATTATATATATATATATATACTCTTAGCTGGGCTCGATCCACCGACATTCAGGACGAGTGGCCATGCTTTATTCAACTACCCCACTTACTTATCAACACGTACTTATTACCACGTACGTATTTCCAACTAAATTTTATAATATTACAGACGATCCTATTTCCAAGTCCCTGTTCAAAATTGGAAAATTAGTTTGTGGGAAACAAATTCGAAGGATTTTCGAACTTATTGCCGAATTTCGAATTTAATACATAGTGGATATTTGCGAACATAATTCCAATTAACACTTTTCGAACCTAATTCAAACTAGAACATTTCGAACTTAATTCCAACAACCTTGTTTTTGGCCTTTTCGAACCTACTGACGTTTACTTGGAAAGAAATTCGAAAACATACCTGTTTCAAACCCTGCACTATCTTATTTTACACATACTGTACCTAATTCACCCTCCCGTTTACTCACTAGGCGCTGCCCCAATCACATATTTACATAGCTGGTCATTAACCTAACCTAACCTAACCTAACCTAACCTAAGGTAACCTGGGCATCCTGGGGGCTGCTGCCCCCAGACCCCCGCTGGTCTTCGGTTGAAAAGTGATTAAAAACACATATCTCTTACCTCATTATTCAAAGTTTTGTATTTGGTTTAATATACACTTCCCAGGTCATTTGAACAGTTCTATTGCTTCTATATATCATATAATACACCATAGAATACGTTTTTAATGACTAGAAAAAGAGGACTTCGATTAAACAATTACGATGGGAATTCACTACGGTCACTACCGGTAATTTGAAATACATAAATAGAGGTGGGGGTCCATACAAGAAGACTTCTTCTTACTCGCCCGTCTAAATACGATTAGGTAAGCACGATTAGGTAAGCAGGTATTAAAGATAGGGAAGACGAATACTAATGCAAAATATAAACTAGCTAATGCTGAATTAGAAAACTCAGACTGCGAGAAAGATGTGGGTGTGTTTGTTAGCAACGATTTGAAACCTAGAAAACAGTGTATAAGCGTACGTAACAAGGCAAACAGGATTCTGGGGTTCATCTCAAGGAGTGTGAGTAACAGAACTGCCGATGTTATCTTGAAACTTTACTTGTCATTAGTGAGACCTCATATGGATTATGCTGTCCAATGTTGGTGTCCTTATTACAGAATGGATATAGATTCCTTGGAGAGAGTACAGCGAAGAATGACAACAATTATTCATAGGCCTAATATTAGAAATCTACCATATGAAGAATGGTTGAACAAATTAGGGTTACATTGACATTCGTTAGAAAGACGCAGAGTTAGAGGGGATATGATAGAAGTGTTCAAGTGGTTCAGTGGGGTAAATAAAGGAGACATGAAAAATTTACTGAAGCTCAGTGATAGCGAAAGAACTCGAACAAATGGTTATAAATTAGATAAATTTCGTTTCAGAAAAGATATAGGCAAATATTGCTTTGGTAACAGAGTTGTAGATGGGTGGAATAGGCTACCAAGTGATATAGTGGGATCAAGAACGATAGGGAGCTTTAAGATAAAATTAGATAGGCATATGGACGAGATGGGTTGGGTGTGAGGGGGATCTACCAGGTGTGGGCCAATCGGCGCTCAGCAGACCCCCGTTATCTTGTGTTAATCTCTGACCGTTTTGGTGGGGTCAGTACTCAAGGTATTAGTGAGTTGGGCCTATAATTGGGGTTGGGTGTGACAGGGATCTCCTTGTATGGGCCAATCGGCTTTTTGAAGACTCCCATTTTCTTATGTTCTTATGTTCTTATATGTTGACAAGGGGCTAGAGGTCTCGAAAAGGGGGCTTTAGTCCTGACGCTATTCTTGAATTACAGTGTATTGGCTTAATAATCCAGAAGGGTTGGTCAAATCCTCTGAAGGCCTATTTTTACTATATTTAACTATTGCATATTTTGATTTTCGGGTGGATGGGACTCGTTAGCCTTGGTCGGCAACCCATTTAGGGGAGACAACCTTATACAAATCTGGGTGGCTGGGACTCGTCAGCCTTGGTCGGCAACCTGTCTAGGGGAGTAAACCTGATACAAATCCGTACTGCTTATCTAAGTATAAGGCAGGTTAGTGGATGGACTAGCTGAACACCACTGTAGAAAAATAATGCTAACAAGATACATAGAGGGCCTCGGAATCGGACGGATCCTAAATTGAGTGGTCAATCCTGTAAGTACTTCAGTAAACTGGCTTGGGTTGTCCCTCTTACAGGGAATAGGTCCGCTTGGGGGCCTTCTGTGTATGGACACCTTCATTAAAGGGAGTAAGGCGTCCAGCAATAGATAGATAGATAGATAGATAGATATTTTGATTATTGGAATATTCATACAATGTTAATATTTTATATAGCAAGGATATATTTAGTCATATTATGTGTATATTATAAGGTATTTCATTGTATCTGTGCGCCCAATATATCTTGCACCATTAAGTGAATATAATAATAGTAATAATAATATCAATATTAAATTAGCATAGCCTCATTTTCACTTACCATTTTATTATAATCAGACCCAGAAGTAAATAAAATTGTGTTGTTGGTTGTGCCAGACTGAATAGACAAGGGAGATAGATGTATGGGAGGGCGAACCACAACACTGCCGACGTAACAGCAAGGATTTAGGCGACCAGTTGTCGTAATCCACCACGAGCTGTACGGGATGGCTTGACGGGGCGGGGCTCACTCTCGTAACTCGGGCGGTGTCTATGTTTATTGTTATTGTTTTGTTTTTGTTTTTTGTTTTTTTCTAGTTTCACACTAGACCACCTTTAACCTTAAATTAAACGACCCTGAGATTCCCTTCAGGCTAAATGTGTACAGTTTTCGATACAAAAATTGTCCCGGTTGAAGACTCGTTCCTCTTACTTTGTTGGTTCGCTATCGCTCGCAATTAAATTATCGACATTTATACTTGGTGAAGCGTCTTAAAATCGATAAACTAATGGGAAGAAGCTTCCTAAAATCCCAAAGCAAAGATGCGGAGCTATCTCTCGTAACTCGTGCACAAGAAAGACCCGGAGCCACCAGGCGATTTTATTGAACTTTGTTATTGCTTGCACCTCTTGTGAAGGCATGTAATACAGTTTTAAGGATATCAACAAGGATGTTGATTGTGCCATCTAAGTATGTGATATAAACCATGATTTATTTTTTACCATCGTGTCGTTTCAGTGTTTTTAAGAAACACACCCCAGCTTTTGATTTATCACTATATAAGAGAACACATATTATTACGATTTAGCAAGGTAGATCCCTGTTAAATTCTCTATCAATAAACAAACACACTCAGGCCCATTGACCTCGAACACTTCTATTTGCACTTGACTGCCAGTGAATTTGTCTAATGGAATATATATCTAACTATCGATCATTATCAATAGAAGACGATACACAATTTTGAGATATATATTTTTTATCCCCAATATTTAAGGCCGACTGAATTCCGTTGGTGGTAATTAGAACGTGACCCTTTTAGTATACAACCATGTTCATCTTTTTTTTTTTTTTTTTTTTTTTTTTTTTTTTTTTTTTTTTTTTATATATTCCAACTTACTTCCTCTCGGGCATAGGCTGAGAGCCTTAACATTCACCGTTTTACAATGAACAGTGAAGCCCGTGAGGTCTTGTTCCAGTCTAGGGAGTGAGACATGTGAAGCACGTAGAGTACAACGAGCACCTGCCATCTTGCCTTCACATGAGGCATGGTGCTCACTCATGGCCCGAAACGACCCCATCTCTGAAGCCATCTCGTTCCAGTGCTTCACTGTCTCACCCGCTACACTCGGACTCTCACACTTACACACACACAACGCCACCTGTTGAGCAGATAACTCACCAGGCATTGCACCCCTATAGCATATTTTGAATATGGGAATATTCATACACTGCTATTTAATCAGGGAACAATGAGGGTATTTTATTGACGTTTCGGTGGGCTTGTGGTAATGCACTGATACTAGGTACAGCTCAAATTCCATCCCAATAATATCTTCCCATTGATACATCGGGATTTGAACCCGGGACCTTTGGATTACCAGGCCAGTGGCAAGACCACTCCACCACACCTCCCCTAAGCTATCTATCTAGCTATCATTAATCGTTTATGTTGATTTTAAGAAGAATATCTGGAATCAAAGCCATATGAAATTAACACTTAACTCAAACAGATCACTCCTACGCTGAATAAAGCCGTCTTATGTTAGCCAGAATATAAATAAGAATCCCGTCCTAATACAGAAAGATTAACAAAATTCGCCATAGTGTTAAAAGTGTTAATTGGTGATGACACTTCAAAATTGTCGGTGTTGTCTCCCTGTCACGGTTGTTTGTCTCACTTTTGCACAAAGGCTAGCTAACGTTCCCATCTGCTACCCAGCAGAACCGGGATGGCTTCGCGCTCAGGTTGGTTAATGTTTTTCCTAAATGTAAGCCAGCAGTTACCATATACCTCGGACAAGGAGATGGGTAACAGTCACTGGTGGTCTATAAGTATGTTAATATGATCTATAAGTATATCAAGGGCTTTGTGAATCCTCAGTGAGCACAGGCGCTATAAAAGGACCAGACGATTATTATTATTGTTGTGCTCGTTGGATCCTTTGTTGCTTTCTTGATCTAAACAATTTCATTGCAGTATATTAATATTTAGTAATAACATATAAATTATCACTGTTTTGATTGTAAATATTTTGGTGAAGATATTGTGTGCTACATGCAAAAATAGCATAAGTTCATACCTTGCATCTGCAATAAGTTACTGATCTTAAAATAAATTTACTAGTGGATCCTTGCACTACTTCAGTTCCTTTCAACCTCTCCAAGCCTATCCTACCGTCAAACACTATTGCACAAACAATAATCTAGTCCTACCATCAAGAGTATTTGCCCAAACACACACCGAGTAATACCACCAAGGACATTTGCACAAACATACACCTAGTTATCTGTGGACCTCCATACAAACACAAGGAATTGCTTCTTTCTCAAGGGCCTTTCATCCACGCCTTCAAGTACTGGGTGATTGGTTAGTGTCTGGGTTCACAGCTCTCGAACAACACATATATCAGAGCTTCAAGTGAGTGCAATCAATCTGATCACTCTTCACAAATCTGCACTGCATATACTGTACAACACAGACTAAACATGGGGTTCTACTTGAAACATTTAACGACATAATTGCCGAAAAATACACGATTCGAAGGTTTTACTTTCTGCATGCCTTATTACAAAATGTTATGTTTATAATACCAGGTTTAAATTAGTAATGCATGGGCAACTTAAATATATAATTATCATGTTGAAAATATCACTTGGTTTATATAAATCTTAATAGACTAAGAGAGGCGTATAATACAATACAACAGGGTACGATTAAGTGATTGAAACTTTGGTAAATGTTTTCAATATATGAGTATTTCTTGTCAGACTCATTCTACCCACGACTTCACCACACAGTGTATAAGGAGCGGGGGAAAGAGACCATGCGGACTAATTAAGAACATAAGAAGAAGAACATAAGAAAATGGGAGTCTGCAAAAAGCCGATCGGCCCACACAAGGCAGATTCATGTGACAGAGGGTGTGGACTAGTACTTGGAACGATAACTCTACTCACATGACTAACAATGGGACCTTTATTGCCCAGACACACCTAAGAGTTGTTTAAGGTGTATGGGTGTGACTGTGTGGGTGTGGACGCATGCAGAATGGTTCTAAGGTTCTTGGGTTTATGGTGCAAACGAGGTAGAAGAGGTATATGGGGGCATACTAAATTTTATATAATTGCGTTGTTTCGCCTAAGATCAAAAGAGTAAAGGTTTCGGGCATGTTTCAATGGCCTCGGCGAGAGCTGCTCCTGTTTTGGTTGAGATTAGTATTACTTGAACAAACATTTGACGTGTGGGTGTGTGTGTGTGTGTGTGTGTGTGTGTGTGTGTGTGTGTGAGAGAGAGAGAGATAGAGAGAGAGTGTGTATGAGAGAGAGTCAGACAGTGCTAGAAACATAGACATGACAATTCTCTCCTCAGTGTGGGCGTCTTCTAAGTTTCCCCTATGATGCCAGTGGGGCGTCTGGTTTCACTATTTATTGTTGTTAATTTGTGCAGGTGTGTGCACGTACCCAACGTAATTCGTTATTGTAGATCGCCCCGTGACACCATACATACAGCCATGCTCAAATGTTGAATTATATCTCTATATAATTACTGTACCTCTGATTACCTGTCTAGTAAAAGGGAAACAGCATTTCCAAACATATATGAATATAGCCTTCATATCCCTGTATATATATATATATATATATATATATATATATATATATATATATATACTGTATATTGCCAGACGCCTTACTCCCCTTAATGGGGGTGGCCACACACAAAATGCCCCCAAGTAGACCTATCCCATGTAAGAGGGACAACCCCTGCCAGTTTACTGAAGAACTTACAGGATTGACCACTCAATTTAGGGTCCATCTGACTCCGAGGCCTTTTATGTATTTTTTAGCACTATTATTCTAGTGGTGTGCGGCTAATCCATTGACTAGCCTGCTTCACCCTAAGGTAGCAGTAAGGATGTGTATAAGGTTTACTCCCCTAGACAGGTTGCCGGCCAAGGCTGACGAGATCCCTCTATCCGGATTTGTATAAGGTTATATACCCTAGATGGGTTGCCGAACAAGGCTAACGAGTCCCATCCATATATATATATTATATATATTTATTTATTTATATATATATACAGTATATATATATATATATATATATATATATATATATATATGTGTGTGTGTGTGTGTGTGTGTGTGTGTGTGTGTTGAGTGCCAAATATATCCATATTCAACTCGAATTAAAATCCCCAAGGAATTTATCACCAATCATATCCCACGAAGAAGAAAATCCACCTCATAGGATTGGTCGTTATGGTTGCCAGATTTTCTCCTTATCCCTGGTAATAAAATAAAGTTATCTTGTTTGTCAGCGTAAAACTTACACGGTATATATCTCCTAAACCAGTGTCCTCGCAAATATATGGGGCCTTGGGAAAGAAAATTGGCCTAAAATTATGTATCCCTTTACAAATCTATAGTAATGGAATGCAATGCTATTTAGGGATGTGAAATACAAAATACTGTTCATGAATATAAGAATGCAGTACTAGAGAGACGTTCGGTAGAGGAATACTCGCTATATAACTGAACTTTAACGACATGTCAAGTTCTGTACATATTACTATACACAATTAATGTACGATGATACTTTGTTTAAAAATGGTATTGCGGAATCAAAGGGAAAAAACATAAACATTCATAAGAGAAAAGATAGTTACAGATATTCACAAGTTAACAGTAGGTAACTAGCGTGGGCAAAACATGGATAGCTGTCCTCACATATTAATAGTAAACTTATGAGGGATACCAGGTACGGAAAATATTTATTGGGCTTCCGATACTCCTGTCTTGACTGTCTTCAGTCAATACAGTTAGAACTAAAGTCGTGATGCACAATTTTGACTTAAGTTATATAACTGGATATAACATTAAATTACCATCTCGATTTAGTTTCAATATATATTGTATATTTTTTCATATAAATAATACTGCCTCTAGCTGATTATATTAAATGTATTTACAGGATAAAGTTGTTAATAACAATAATTTCATAGATGCCTTTGTGACTAGCTATTATGAAACTAGAATATTAAAAAAACTAATATGAACATCTTATTAACATTCAAACAAGTGCTGATGATACAGTTCTGATGAACGATAATTAATGGGAGTTGCAGGGTCTGGTAAATATGTTTGGAACAGTGTGCGAAAAACTGAATCTGAAGGTAAATGCAGGGAAGAGCAAGGTTATGGTCTTGGAAACGGGTGAAGCCACAGAGTGTAAGGTAAAGTTGAACGGTCAGGCTATGGAGTTTGTCAGGTCATTTAAGTATCTGGGCAGTGTGCTGAGTAAAGATGGGAGTATGGATGAAGAAGTGCGGGAGAGGGTGCAACAGTGGAAGAGGGTTGTAGGAACGCTGAAAGTAGTAACAAGAAATAGGGTGGTCAGCATGGAAGTGAAGAAGTCCTTGCATGACAGTGTGGTAATCCCGACACTGATTTATGGAAGCGAAGCATGGACGTTGGTGGAGAAACTCAGATCAAGAGTGAGAGGGGTGGAAATGAGTTACTTGAGAAGTGCGTGCAGAGTTACATGGTGGGATAGACAGACGAATGAGGAAGTAAGAGGGAGGTGTGTTGTGGAGGTAGATGTGCTGGAAAGTGTGAAAAGGAACACCTTGAGATGGTTCGGCCATATGGAACGTATGGGAAGCTAGAGAATGAATAAGAGGGTGTACGAGAGCGAGGTGGAAGGACAGAGAGGGAGAGGTAAACCGAAAGAGAGGTGGAAGGATGGAGTGAAGAAGTATATGGATGAAGGCGGTGCTGGTTGGGAGGAGGGACGTCGACTGACTGGGGACAGAGGTGCATGGGGGCGTTTCGTTCGTAGCCATCCCTTCGGGGATCACGGCGTCAGGCAATAGATAGGTAGATAGTTAATAGGTAAATAAAAGGAACAGTAAACTCTTGGTCGGCCCTGTACCTTGGCTCCTTACCTTAACTCCAATTTACTGCTAGTTGACGGCTTAACACTATATGGCCCGAGGCGGGGCTTTTTGGAACTTCTCTATTTCGCTCCATTAGTTTGGAGTTGTTAAGACGTTTCACCGAATTAGTCTGACGATAATAAGACGTTTCTCCCCATGCAGTTGTCGATTTGTCCTGGGTGAGCGATAGCGGGCCTGTAAGTTATGGGAAATCGGCCTTCGGCCGTGATATATTTCTATCAAAAAATATTAAAAACATACTTAAAAGGGGCTCTGGGGTAGGCACTGGTTTAGCTTGAAGGAAGCCTGGGAAGGCGTTTTATTGTTTCCCCCTTTAGAAACTAAAATACATGACTTCAAAATGGCAAAAGCAAGCAAATCCTCAATAATACTCGTATGGTATGTATGTATGTATGTACAATTTATTAATTTTATTAATGCTACTGTTTATTGGATTCTAATCAGATTAGGAAGGACCTCTAGGAAAATGAGTTAAAGACAATCTCAATAACCCCTTTAGATCTGACTGTTTCTTCCTACGGTAAATATTGGTCATCTTGAAGTAGCTGCACTAAAACAAAAATTTAAGTCATCTGATTGAAAGAGTTAAGGAAAGATAAACCCACAATAAGAAAATTTACCGAAACATCGTAAGGAAAAAGAATGAGGTAACAGAAAATACAATGAAATTGGAATGAAGATCTGCAAAGTCGAGAAAAACAGTCAAGCAAAAGGAAAATAAAAATTAAAGAAATACAGTTGGGGAATGAACATGTTTATACAAACAAACAAAATATTCGAGTACAAAATTGAGAAACACAGGACAAAAAAAAACAACACATAATATAACAAGCATAGGAAGCAAGACACCGAATGCAAATGAAAATAGTCCAATCATAAACTAAGATAAAAGAGAAATAAACCCAAGAGCTAAGAGAGGGGGGAATTGAAGGTTACGAGCGTGATAAATATTAGTATGCAAAAAGTTCCAAATGTTACACACACACACACACACACACACACACACACACACACACACACACACACACACACACACACACACACACACACACACACACACACACACATGCATTCCGTGGCTGTCCATCTTGGAGAAAATTAGCTAGGTGTCGACAGGAGAGTAGGGGAAGAAGAAGGGGCAGGGGCGAATATATAAAGATAAGAGTTTGTAGTCTTTTGTAAGGAGAATTGCCTTATCTTTGCTTTTTTAGACGTCATTCTTTTGAACTTACACGGGGACATTTCTCAAACATTTAGTAATTCCAAATACGTATTCCTTACCAAGAATTTTCTTGAATAATTTATAGACAGGGGGAAGTATTTTGATCATGGCATGTCTTTCACAAGGTATTTCCGGACTCCCTGTAGACGGCTGCGATAAGACGGTAAAGGCCCAGGTGACAGTCGTGGGGCATGAGTGAGAAGACTGAGAGAAGTAGTGGTTGGTCATGAAGATACACCATTAGAGCACATACTTCCCTTTAGTGCCTCGTGGAAAGCTGTGATCAGCCAAATGTATCTATTATTATATATGAGATTAAGTCTCTTAGTATCAAGTATCACACACATAGGTATTTGTACAAAATGTGATTATCCACATTATTTCTGTATATTCATACATGACGTTCAATTTTAAGAGTCAATATATATATATATATATATATATATATATATATATATATATATATATATATACCCAGGGTGTATTGAAAAAACGCTTACAGACTTAAACTGCTAAGTAACGTTTAAAAAAAACAAGTTCACTTTATCCTATAAAAAAATGCAAATTAATTAATCATTAATGATTTAAAGGACATAAAGTATAATATATTCAGTGTCGTCAAAGCATGTGCTATAAGCCGAACACTGGCATTGGTCTCTCCGTTCATCATCCTCCTCCTCCTCCCCCCCCCCCCATCTCCTAGTTTATACCCAGGAATGTTGAATTATAAACATAATTAGTTTTCGGGGTGAAATACTGTAGGTAATATTCCTTTTATAAAACGTTACCATTGTAATTAATTTCTGTCAATGCCAAGCAGGTTTGTATTTTTCTTTCAACATAGGAAAGACCGAAGGAGTATGAAGCAAATTACGATCCTCAAGTGGTCTGCAGATATAACTGTCATATAATGGTAAACAAGAGAAATGTTGAAAGATAAATCAAATCAAACAATGTGGGCATTACAAAGTTATTGACTAATGTGATTTATATTAGTGTACAGTTATGAACATTAATTCAGATACAAACTTTTTCGAAGCGGTCTCGGGTTGAATTGAATTTCCTTACTAAATTTTACTGGGTATTTGCATTTTAGAGATTCGTTTATTCAGTTCGAGACTTCAAAATCGATCAGAATTAATTACCACGACTGTGCATGGTCATTACAGTGTAATAATAAGAGAAAAATGTATTTTTTGTTTTCATTCCCACCAACTGATGTAATACATTTTTGAGAAATCAATTATACCCAACATTTTTAACATTGAATCTTAAAGGTGGGGGCTCATGGGTTGAGGTAAACATGGGAAAATAATCGTCAACCTGCATATAATTATCTTGTAAAATGCAATGTCACTGAAATAATTATTAACAATGGTATATAGGATTTTGCGGATCGTGTATACCGGGCCTGTGACGTCATAGTGACGTCACACCATTATCCTTAGCCTAGACTGGATGGTGGACTTACACTCTTGTGACGTCACAGGCCCGGTATAGACGATCCACAAAATCCTTTATATCATTGTTAATAATTATTTCAGTGCCATTGCATTTTGCAAGATAATTATGTACAGCCTGGCGATTATCATTCCATGTTTATCTCAACCCATGAGCCCCCACCTTTAATACAGAGACATAAAACATTTCCGTGAATTTTATTCAACATAGGAACGATCAGTTCCCAATGAATCTATGAAGTAAGAACTATGCTTCATAAAAGATAAAATTACCTTCTGCTGCGTTCAGATACCAGACCCAGACTTGGGCATCAGCATTATACCCAGTGAACATAGTTACATAATATTTGTTTACGCTAATCTGTTTATTGTAATTAGTATTTTTCTGCTAACCACATAATATCATTACCATATTCTAAGACAACTTTGATATCGTAATTACTAATGTGTGAATAGGTAAAGCTATGCTTTCCCTTTAGTTAAGTTCATAGTAAACATGTTAATCATGTATCAATTATTTAGTGCTTTATTTGTAACCCTGTTTTGCTAGATTTCTAAATAAGCATATAACTCATGAATAACACTTTTTTTGGGAAAATTAGATACGACAATATAATATGTTTATTATCCATTTTACAGTGTGTTCGTCATAGTCTGTAACAGTTATTTCAACACACTCTCTCTCTCTCTATATATATATATATATATGTACTATATATATTGTTTTGTTCTATGTGGATGAGGGAGACAAAAGGCAAAACTGCCTGCGACGACTGCCTTCCCCAGAGTTGAAAGAGTGACAGGGCCAAAATCAAGGAATATTCGAGCCAAAATGTCTAGAAACACAGTTTGAAGCTATATTAGGTCACAGGATGAGGGAAAGATGGATTCAGGGAAAGAGTTCCAGAGCTCACTGTTGAAGAGAAGAAAGATTGGGAGTATCGTTTCACTCTTGGGTTGGAGAGTTGCACAGAGAAGGGATGGGATTGTGTTGCAAGTCGGGTACTACGTACCCTACGTAGAGGAGGTGGTATCCACTGAGAGAGCTCTGAGGAACACCGATTATTGCAATAGCGAGAGAGATGCGACATTGCGGCGTAGAGAGAGAGATTGCAGAGAATCGGTGAGTGGACGTGAGTTAATGATACGAAAGGGTTTCTTTTCTAGTGTGTCTAGGAGTGTATATATATATATATATATATATATATATATATATATATATATATATATATATATATATACTGTATATAACCTGAACTGAACTAAGTATGGCTGATTTTTATCAAGTGAAATAATTAATCCTTTGACGTGCAGTTGGTAGTTCAGCAATATTAATGAGCCCGACAGAGGTGCATATATCCTGCTGTCAGCCGCAGGGATGGAGGTGGGCCTGTATGTTTACGGGGAAAAATTGAAGCAAACGCGTAGCAAAACTTTATAATTTTGAAAAATATAGGTAATTGAAACGTGTATTTTTGTGCAAACGTTTTGCCTGTCACAATCAGCCAACAGCTACCTCAGTATAAAAGGGTCATGAAACCATGTTATTAAAAAAACTCAATTGCAAGCCCGTGTTATCACAACAGAGCCACACTTTGCGGCCTAACCACACTCAAAACAATTATTATCCATTTCAGTGCTATGATAAACATTGATTATTATATTCTAGCAACCGCGACCATGGTTTCATTCAGTATTGGGAGGATATTTTGAAGTTAGCGAACGGAATGCAATATTACTAGACTAAAGTAATTACTCCTAATATTATAACCATACCCTAATCATATTTATCGTTCCATAGCCATAAATAACCGTCATTAACTATCCTATATCAGTTTACGACCACCACAGTCACTGTAAGTACATAATATTATGCGACGCTATAATTTAGCACGCTTTATACCAGTTCGTTATTTCCACCATAGGAAAGCTCAGAACTATAACACTCAACAGGAACACAGCTGACTTTAATATATAAACCTTATATCAATCAATCACCACCAATGTCACAGAATACACAGTTTCGGTACACAAGTTGTATTTCCTTATTAGCTAGAGTACAAAGCAAAACAATAAGATTGAGTCTCATCTATAGTAAATAAGCCCAATGTAATTTATAATAATAATACAGTAAGTATAAATATTCCTGACAAATATTCTGGTAGGAAATGAATAATATGCAATTGCAAAATAGTATCAAAGAAGCATAAAAGATAACTATGTAAATATAGTATAAATAAACACAGAGAGGTTAGTCTCAAATCACAATAACCGATATCCTGAAAGTAAATAGCAAAGGCGAGGTAGCGAGTGAAGCGAGGTATATTAGGGGAGGTGTGGCAGAGTGGTCTTGCCACTGGACTGGTAATCCAATGGACCCGGGTTCGAATCCCAAAATGTCAATGGGAAGATATTATTGGGATGGAATTTGTGCTGTACAGTTGGTCAAAGTTCCAGCTGACCCACCCTCGCTCTGGGGCTCGCAGAATTATCTGGCAATACTGGTGTAGGAAGGAGGTGTGTCTTACAAAGATTGGGATTGGTAGATCTGATTTCGGCTATATCATTGTTACAACATATACTAAACAAGGGAAAGTAAGCCTATCTCAAATAAAAATGCATACATCGCTATGTGTGATCCCGAACATTCACCCAAAGTTCGTAGATTTGCTTAAATATTCAAGTTATTATATCCACTGATTGGCAACGCATATAAAACCTGCTGGCTGCCACAACATACTTTACTCGATTTTATAAGATTACATATTTCTGTTTTATTGGTCTTATCCACTCTAATGCTGATGACTCTACCTTACAGTATTCAACTAGTTTTCTGCAACAACCTACTATGCAATTACTCCAAAACTCATGTAATGAGGCCATAGCATCTTCTGATCTATCAACTATTTCTGATTGGGGCAGAACAAATCTTGTTGCTTCCAAAACCCAATTTCTCCTATTATCTACCCATTACGATCTTCCCCACGACTATCCCTTACTCTTCAACAATACACAAGTCAACCCTTCATCTTCTTTCAGTATTTTTGTAGTTTCTTTTTCTTCTGACCTTTCTTGTAAACATCATATTACTACTCTTGCTAAAATAGATTCCTAGAAGTTAGGTGTGCTCAACTGTCTCCGTTGGTTATTCACCCTCTCACAGCTTCGTTCTCTGTACAGGGGCACAGTGCGCCTATATATTGAGTATTGTTTGCAAGTGTGGGGAAGTTCCATCCATACCGCACTTCTCGAAAGGGTAGAGTCAAAAGCGTTTCGTCTCATCGATTCATTTCTTACAATTCCCTACAATTTATCTCTACAAGCCGGATTGTTGGATCTCTCTCACTCTTCTACCGATATTACAATAATCAGTGTTTTTCAGAGCTTTCTCAGCGTATACCTCCTCTCTTACGGAGAGTGGGGGTCATCCGCCTTTCAACTCACTCCCACCCCTATGCTGTCCAACTCTCTAACCCAACAGTGAACCGATTTTCCCAGCCTTTCTTCTAAGTAACAAGTACACTTTGGAACTATCTCCCTCACTCTGTTTTCCCCTCATCCTATGACTTAAAATGCTTCACACTCCGTGTGTCCAGGCATATTGATGCTAACGTATTTTGAGTTTGGCTCTTTATCACTTTTTCAAACTTTGGGGGAGACACTTGTTACAGGCAGCTTTGCCTTTTGTCTCCTTCATACACATAGCAAAAAGCATATACCACACAATACCCCTTATATCACCCTTCACACACTACACACCACACATTGCAGTGACACAATATGCTGTCCTCATACACCACATAGTAGCCCTTTCTTCATCAGACACAATGCACACCACATACTACTCCTTCCTTCACCAGGTACTTCTCACACTGCCACAGTATGTCTCCCACACCACACATTTCAAACACCTACGCATCTCACCGAACCACACACTACCACTATTATGCTTTCCTTAGACACTACACTGTACACCTCCTATCACTCTGCACACCACACCCTTCCACACTATGGCAAACACCGCCATCATACTCATAGTTTCCATCCTCAAGGTTTAGAACATCCCTTCCACATTTCCTAACCCATTATTCTGTGCCGCCCATGCTCTTGCACCACAACTCAAATTCTTGGAGTCCTACTTCGTATCCCTGTGTGCTAACTGTGCTATTACTTTGTCTCTCTTGTGTTCTTATCTTAATGTTAACTTAACATACTCTTGTCCTCTCCCATTGTCTTGTGCCTTGCCAGAACAGAACAAATGTTTAAAGTTACCTCATGTTCCCTCGCCCCTTTCTCTGTCTCGTTGAGTAGGATAATTTTACAAGGGGAGGAGGATTCCTAGCCACCTGCCCCCAGAAGGAAACGTAAGACAGTATAAGAAACAGAAAGAACCGGCTGGACAGGACCAGCCTTAACTATTTTACTTTCTATGCCCATATGCCCACGGCCAATGATAAAACGTTTCAAATCGTTGGTGATCCCACGACTGGAGTATTGCAGTGTGCTGACATCTCCACACAAAGCCGAGGAAATATACGAAATAGAGAGTGTTCAAAGAAGTTTCACGTCCCACATCAGCTCGGTAAAAAATCTTCATTACTGGGATCGGCTGAAGGCTCTTAACTTATATTCACTGGAGCGAAGAAGAGAGAGATACTTGATAATTTACACATGGAAAGTTATCGAGGGTCTAGTGCCAAACCTTCACACCACAATATCATGGAACTGGAGGGACAGAGGGGGTAGGTATTGTAACATCCCACCCCAAAAGTGTAGGGGAGCTCTGAGCACTCTGAGGGACTCCTGGTTGACAAACAGGGGACCGAGCCTCTTCAACAAAATGCCAGAGAACGTGAGAAACCTGATGGACGTGCCAACGGAAGTATTCAAAAAAGCCTTGGACAACCATCTCAAGTCGGTGCTTGATCAGCCATACTTCGCGGGGGGGAGAGCCGTCCCCTCGAATAGCCTGCTGCATCAAACACTAGAAGTAAACATACTCGGGGGGAGCAACTCTCGCCGAGGCCGCTGAGGAGGCCGAAACAACTCAAGATATACTCAAGGTAAGGTATTCTATCAGATATTTTTTGTATTTTCCCAATGTCTTAACTATATTCACCATTATCCTCTAATCTCCACATATATTATCTGCCAGAGTCATGTCTCTCTCGTGTCCTTACTCAACAAAGTCTCGGTGGCCCTTCTCCCCTGCTTCGTCCTCCTGTCTGTCCGTGCTGTCAATCACACGGACTAAACCAATATAGCCAAATTGCTCCGTGTTCTTCCCCGTCCGTGTCCGTATACGCAAACACCCCCGCGGCAGGGCAAACATCCACCAGGAGGCCCCCTCGAGCGTAGACAACTGTAAACAAGTGACGCTTATTACTTTCATGAAGAGAAAGGGAAGTTTATCCGATCGTGGTACGAAATACGTGGATATGTACTGAAAAGATATGTATTGTTTTGTCTATATGTCTTCACTTCCATGTAAATATATTATTTCAATTTATTTTTGGTATCCCTGCAGAGCACCTATTTGATTTATGTTATATCTTGTACTTGGTTTTATTCTGTTATTATATTTGTTTTGTTCACTACATATTGTCCCTCCTTTCCATTTCATTTTCGTTTACCATCTTGATATTGATTTGTTTTAGTTATTCTCCCCTTTTATCATATTACTGATATTGATATGTAATTTGCTACGTCATGTTGTGTGTATGCTACTTTTTTCTTTCTATGAATTTACATTATGCTACCTTATATCAATCTTAGCACAAAGTAAGACAAACAAGACTGGTTTCATATTATCCGCCGTATAATTGCTCTTATCGTTTACGTCCTATCTATTCCCATTACTTGCACGTATACCCTAAATCAACCCCTTCTGCTTCCAACTAAGTGCCTTCTACGTATACTGTCGTATTCTAAAGTACTGTTCTACTATTAAACCTTTTCACCTCTTTCGTCTCTCTCTCTCGCTCTCTCTCTCTCTCTCTCTCTCTCTCTCTCTCTCTCTCTCTCTCTCTCTCTCTCTCTCTCTCTCTCTCTCACCTACCACATCCACATCTTTCTCCCCCGTTTCCTTCACCTCACTCCCCCACTCCTCTCTCCCACTTACCTTCACCCAACTCTCCAACCCACTATCCCCACCTCTCTCTCCCACTCACCTTCACCCCACTATCCCCAGCCCTCTCCCCACTCACCTTCACCCCACTATCCCCACTCTGTCTTACGCACCCCTCTTTCCCACTAACCTTTACCCTACTACTCCCACCCCTCTCCCCCACTCACCTTCACCCCAGTATCCCCACCCTTCTCTTCTCCACCCCTCGCCCACTTACCTTTACCCCACTACCCCCACCCTCTCTTCCCCACCTCTCTCCCACTCACCTTTACCCCACTACCCCCACATTCTCTTCCACACCCCTCTTTCCCACTTCCGACCACCCCACCCCCAACCCACTATCCACACCCCTCTCTCCCACTTCCGACCACCCCACCCCCAACCCACTATCCACACCCCTCTCTCCCACTTCCGACCACCCCACCCCCCACCCACTATCCACACCCCTCTCTCCCACTTTCCCATCGCTTCCCCCACCCTTCCATTTTCCATTATTACCCTTCATTATACATAAAATAGTTCGCAAGGAAAATCTATCTTGAATCGTTGTTAACATTGTAATTATACCAATAATATGTGTAGATGTCATTTTATATTACCATGTTTCTTATCCATTAAGTAATGTATCATAGTTTATAATATTTTACAACACCGCAAATAGTCTGTATTATAAATACCGTACCGTACATTAGATATGAAGGCTCATTATGATTTAAGTTTGCATCAAAGAGTTTGGTCTAAGTAAAATGAATACGGTATATATAAATATTTGTAAACTATGTAACCTTATAGACTAATTCATATGTTTTCAGTAATAGTTTCAATTGCATTCACCTTCACCTACAAGCTCTACATCACTCCACCCACAACCTTCACCTACAAGCTCTACATCACTCCACCCACAACCTTCACCTACAAGCTCTACATCACTCCACCCACAACCTTCACCTACAAGCTCTACATCACTCCACCCACAACCTTCACCTACAAGCTCTACATCACTCCACCCACAACCTTCACCTACAAGCTCTACATCACTCCACCCACAACCTTCACCTACAAGCTCTACATCACTCCACCCACAACCTTCACCTACAAGCTCTACATCACTCCACCCACAACCTCCCATATGCTTCAGCCCCACTTGCTCCTCACTATCTCTTCCCCTTCCCTTTACTGTCCAACTTCTCTTTCCCCACCCCTTATTTCTCTCTCTCCAAACCTCCCTACCCCTCCACCAACTCCCACCTTCCACTCACACTTACTCCCCAAGCTAACATTCCCCCAATCTCTCTTCCCCTTCTCTTTACTCTACGATCCCACCTTCCCCTTCACCTTACTCCACAAACCTCACTTTGCCATCATCTTTCCACGCCGTTTCTTCCCCTCCCCTTATTCCCCCAACCCCACCTTTCCCCTCAGCTCTACCACGCCAACCCCACCTTTCCCCTCAGCTCTACCACGCCAACCCCACCTTTCCCCTCAGCTCTACCACGCCAACCCCACCTTTCCCCTCAGCTCTACCACGCCAACCCCATCTTTCCCCTCAGCTCTACCACGCCAACCCCATCTTTCCCCTCAGCTCTACCACGCCAACCCCACCTTTCCCCTCACTTTTCCCCCCAACCTAAAGTTCCCCCTCAAATATGTGTCTCTCTCTCACCTTCTCCCCAATCCCCACCCTTCCCCTCACCTTACTCCCCAAGCCCACCAATCCCTCCACCCCTGACGTCTCCATAATTGAACACGCTCGGGGCTCAATTAAAGACCTGGGTTCCATCTGCACGATACCCGTCATACAAAAATTCTGCTTGACATGAGAGACGGCTCCAGGGAGGGAAGGGAAGGGGAAGGAGACGTAACGGAAAGGAAAAGGGAAGGGAAAGGAAATGGAGGAAAGGAAAGAATGGGAGGGGAAGTGGAGAGAAGGAAAGGATTTAAACATAAAGGAATGCAAAGGTAAGGAATGAATGGGGAGCGGAGAGAAGGAAAGGGAAGGACTATGATGGAAAATAGTGAGAAGTAAAGGAAAGGAATGGGTTGGGAAGGGAAAGGGAGGAAATGGGTGAGAAGTAAAGGAAAGGAAAATTAAAGGAATGGAAGGAAAGAATAGGTTAGGAACATGGAAGAAATTAAATCAATGGAAAGGAACGGAAAGGAATAGGAAACACGTTACCGAGTTTGAAGGAATAATAAAAAAACGGAAAATCATGAGAAAGGAGAGGGAGGAAAGAAAGACGATAAGAAAGGAAGAGGAAGAAGGAGGACAGCGATAATGGGATAGGTAAGGAATAGAAAGCTAAGGGGCGAGAGGTTAGTTAATTTGATGATGACGGGAGAGGGAAGGCAATACTGTAAAGAAATTACGTGAGAGGGATAGGTACTTGGGAAAGGAACAAAAATGAAGGAAGGGAGACGATGGGAGAGGAGAGAATTAAATAACAAATGAGAGGGGGGTGGAAGAGAAACTTGAGTGGGAATAAAGAGTGAGTTTGATAGGATAGAGCGAGGCGTTTAAAGAGAACCAGAGAACAACGACTACGAGAGAGAGAGAGAGAGAGAATAGGTTGAGTGGACAGGGAGATTGACGTTGAGCATGAGGGAAGGTGAGAGATTGTGTGGGAGGGGAGAGGTGGATGGAAGGGCCTGTTTGGGAGGGAAGGGAAGTAAGAGGGAGACAACGTGGAGAGGGTGAGAGAGAGGGGAGGGTATACGTAAGAGGGGAAGAAGGAGTAAGCATGGGGGAGTTAAAGAGTGGGGGAGGAGAAGGGGGAGGGAGCAAGCATGAGGGTGGTAAAGGGTGAGGGAGGAGAGGGGAGGAGATGGGAGAGGGAGTAAGCATGGGGGAGTTAAAGAGTGAGGGAGGGGAGGGGAGGAGAAGGGGGAGGGAGTAAGCATGGGGGAGGTAAAGAGTGAGGGAGGGGAGGGGAGGATAAGGGGGAGGGAGTAAGCATGGGTCGGCAGGGAGAGTGAGGGAGGAAGGGGAGGGTAAAATACAATGCCTTTGAAGTACACACGCACAGGCGAAATTCCTTTATATTCAAAGAGAGTAACTTCTAATACCGGAGCCACGGACACGCACAAGCACACGGCACCGGGTCTCACCGTCATGCAAGCAAAGGGGCTGGCATGATAGGGAAGCACTATGTATATGTAAGTTCAATACACAAACACACACACACACACACATAAACTCACAAGCACGCTCGCACAAACATAAAAGGTTTATATATAAACACACATGCACACAGAAGCACACATGCATGCACAGGTGTACTCTCACACATAAATTTACAAGCTGGCTTGCACAAACACAAAAGGTTATATAAAAGCGCACACACACACACACACACAAACAACTCACAAGCCGGCTCACACAAACATAAAAAGATATATTCAAAAGCACGCACACGCAGACACACAAGCACAATCTAAGCATGTATAAACTCAAAGCCCACACTCACAAATGCACGTACACACATACTACATTATTATCACACGTGTATTGACATTATAAATGTTTAAAGTAGACCGGTAGACTCTAAGACCTTTTAGTTAATTTCCATCGCCTTTGGATAAAAAAAAAAATCTCACAAGTACGCAACCCAGGTATAATGATATGCATTAGAATTACTTTTCCTTGAACGTTCGTATTGCCGTGCTTCCCAAGAGGAGGTTTCAGTGCTATAAATGTCTTGGTACAATGGGAGTTTAAGGAGAACAGAAATGAAGTCTGGTACTTTGTGTCTGTGTGGTGCGAAGTAAGGAAAATTACAAATACAACTGCTCACGTTTGGTTGTATATGGAGAGAGAGAGAGAGAGAGAGAGAGAGAGAGAGAGAGAGAGAGAGATAGAGAGAGAAAGAGAGAGAGAGAATAAAGTCCGTCTACACTCAACATCATGTCCAAATACTTCGACATGTTTGCTTGACAGTGTTGAAGACAAAGTAAAGTAACTAATATGTTCCTTAGAATATTGCCATTTATTCGTTTGCGTTTAACATTAATTTAATTATTCCGTCCGAGGTAATGCTAATTTTTTTATAAATCTCGAGGTATTCAGCGTGTCTTACCGTACACAAAAATAGATTTTTACAATGTTCTTGTATTGTATCTCTAAACAAAATAAATAATAATATATATATCATTGGCAATATATATTGCTGTGAGTATTTTACGAACATATTTCTTCTTTACCGTATAGATTTTACCACGTGATTTATTTATACTAAGCCAGTTATAAAAAGAAGCTTAATGTGTTCAGAGTAAAAGTCATAAACACAATATATGGCTTTACGCTTGCTCCTTATCAGTGCAATATCTTAAAGCTAACATTAGGCTGGCTCAGCATGACTGACCCTTTATATGTTGGCCAGCATTGTTCATAATCGCCATGTTGCATTTATCTTTCTTGTTGTAATCTGTATGTTTTTAAAGATGTACACTTTAAACTCAATTGGTGGTCGTAATGTTGGGACCTATCTCACTCTGAATTAAATGTTCTCACTAAATCATTACCTAATTTTGATCATTCAAAATTTAATTTATGCCTTTGAGGAGACGGTATAGTCCAGATTTTGTGTTTTATAGTTTGCAACCACTTGTAATAATGCTGCCGTTATATTTAAAGTTATTCCTAACTGAATCGAATTGTATTTATATATTTGTACAGGGTGTCCCAAAATAGGTGTGCCAAACTTCGCGATTATATTATATAAATAATTCTTAGTATAAAATCGTCTACATACAAAATTTCAAATTTGCATGTTACAAATAGGATTTTCCTATGTTTTTCCCCATAAAGAGATATTGAAGTTTTTATATAGTGTCCTCCCCCGCACCACTGTGATGGATTCTTCCATGTCAGACGGTATCCAACAAGTTCAATGTGAGCTAGAATGGGTCTAATCATTCTGTAACATACAAGATTATATTATCTTGATTACAATATGGTAAAAGAAGCACATTTAGGTGAGGGTGGGACGGGCCCTACCCTTAACGGTTGAGATTTGGAATGTTTGTTATAGAACATTTTATGCTTATAATCATTCATATAATCATATCCTGAAGTTTGGCACACCTATTTTTGGACACCCTGTATATTATTTGGCATTTATATATTGAAGTCCTTTTCAAGTAATTGGAAACTTACAATGGATCAGCATTTGTTTCTGTGATTGTACTGTACCTGTTCTTCTATTTTCAATTATAAAATTTAAGAATAAGGACAGTTCATATGCAAAAGAAAATTATTGGTATTGTTTGCTGTGCTTGAAGTTGACGAAAGTTCACAATGATTGGTGTACATGTCAATGGCTCTATAGTATATGGCTACACATATCACAATGTTCATTAGTCTTATCTTTGGCTCGCTCTGTACACGATAACTGTCTGCCAGATGTTGAATAATGTGTTTTAATGTAAATAACTAATTGAATTACCTCCTCGCAAATAACCAAATGAAGTTTGGTAACAGCTGGATAATCATATTCTCATTAGCCCATTCAGTATCTCATGACGCATTGTTTTATTTTACTTTGGCGATAATTAGAAGGTCATATTTAAATTAAGGAGAACTTGCAGGAATAATAGGGTTAGTTGAAATATGTTATACCCATTTGAGTTCTAGAGTTCCTTCCTATGCTGAATATAATCGTCTAAAGTTAGCAAGGATAAAATTATAATAATAATCGTACTGCAAGGGTTAAGAAATGTTTGATTCTTTGGCATCACTTATTTGATCAACGGTAAACTCTCAGATACTGATGCTCAACTTATATTTTCTGAAGTATACCAGAATTAATTTGAATCTTATCATCAATGTAGTCCCTAATGTATGAATTTGAGGTTCGTTTATGTTTTCCGAGGGCTGTAGTGGCCTAAAATTAAAAATAGTGTTGTAATGTGTTGTATGGATATATTGGCTCAGTAAATTGAAGTAGGGAGTGCTGGAGCGACCTTGGTGACCCTGGTCTCTGGGTGTTCTCCTGGGTGACCTAGATGTGTGTGAATTTTGTGTTTGTTCGTTGTTCTATCTTGTGTTTTCCCTGTTCTTGCTCTGTCTTGAGTCGGCCACCCCCAAGAAAATAAAAACAAAAAAATAATAAAATAGAGTAAAATAGAAAATAAAAATAAAAATAGGAAAAGTGGGGATTGGGCCTGAGCATATACAGTACATACATACATACATACAAATTGAAGTACAGTTGGACACACGTATTTGTATCCAATCTGTGATATTATGTATGGAAGAAAAACTATTATGATTGAATCAGAAGTGTATTTTCTTATTCAATAATTAAATTATACGAACAATTAACTGTTTTATAGCAAATTACTCTTGTTGGCCAACCATACTATATTTCTTTCCATGATTATAATCACGGAATGGATACAAAGTCATGTGGCCAACTGTACAACAAAGATTTAACTGATATTTATTTCTCGCGATGTCCAACTATTCACGATCTAAGTTTATAACATGATGGGTTATAAAAAGTAAATGAGGACATTGACCAACACTAAGCCTGCTCGACTTGTCTCACCTGCCTATTACCTGGCTTAGTTGAAAAAATACAAAGGAAAACAAGCAAGCAAAATCAAATTCAGCAACAAATACATCAACAATTGTAACAGAGATTTAGCTGCTATCTAGTTCTTCGAGATATCCAGCTATTCATCATTCTGGTTAACAACATGGCGGGTTCTGAAAGGTAAATAATGTCATTGACCAACACGTAGCCTGCCCCACCACCTGTCTCACCTGCCTATCACTCACCCGGGGGAACGTCCATCATTAAAAACAGTAAGCAGTCGGACAGGATTCACCAGTTTATTTTTTTTTATTTTTTGTTATTCTCAAAAACTTAGTTATTATTATTTTATTTGTTTAGAATGTAGTATATAAAATAGCCTTTCTATACATCATCTGTTATCTCCTAATGCTAACTGGTTCATACTTTTAGTTAAATTTTCCTACAGGATAACAAGTTTATACCAATACGATGGCAGAAATATATTTATTTACCTAATCTTCTTTTGCAATATTATCCCCTGCAAGTATGATACGGTACATAACAAGAGAGGTACTGCTAGGTTGTAAATGTTCTTTATTATGAAATAGCAGTGTTGTTTGACTACAAGTAGCCAACAGTGCTGCTTTATTACAAAGATCGCATATTATAATCCAGCTACAAAGTAATATCTTACATACAACAACCTAAGTGTCTGGTTACATCTAAGTATCCACCTACCTAGTAAATAACATTATCTGGCTGCAATAAATTATATTTCATATCACACAAGCAGCATTACCTATCTACAGAAAAATACCATGCATATCAATTAGACAGTCCTATCTAACTCCAAGAGAGCGTCCTCTATATCACTATTACTTGGCTACTAGTATATATCCTATACATCAAGTAAACATAATGCTGGGCCCCAACAAAATATTTCACAATTCAGTCTGAAAATACTATATAGCTGCAAGCAAGTATTATAGACATGAAGGAGCAAACATTGCCTAGCTACAAGTACTGTATGGTATGTCGGCAGTGAGCCAAAAGGGTGCAGTACAAGGCAACATAAATAATGCTACACTGCCTTAATTAGTCTACTGAGCTGATACCGAGGCAGGCCACTTGGCCGAGGTTTATGACACAACAACTGTGGACACTATGCCTCATAAACTGCGCAACATCTGCACTTTACCATTTAGCGAGGGGAGTGACACCGGATTGCAGGAGGAAACACGAACAGATTTACGACGGAAATGGACTTTATAACATAAATGCCTTTATGCAATTAAAATTACTGATGGTCTCTTTGTATAGGCAATATTAAGCAGAGTTTATCGCTTTGACATTACTATGATATTCAAATAGGAACACACTATTTTCTATGAACAATGTGTTTGGGGTGTACAGTGTATATCGCTAAGCAATACATGAATAAATTCACCCCATGCTACATATCAGATTACATACGTAGATTAGACACGCAATATGAAGCTATGCATACGTAAGATTATGAAAAACAGAAACGAAGAATACACTATACACACACATAATATATATATATATATATATATATATATATATATATATATATATATATATATATATTCAATATATTATGTATTATATACAGTATATATATATATATATTGAGAATATATCACAAATACACGTGAGCCACTAAATGTTTCTAATCTCTCAGTGGGGATCGAACCGTCGACCATCAGGACGATAGCCGACGCTTTAATCAATTACACCACGGCAGTCTAAAAGACACTCAGCCTTCTATCCTATTTATGTTAGGGAGAAGGGAAACCCACTAGGCGAATATATTTCAATTCAAATCTAGTTGTAGGGTCCATATTTCCAGAATACCATACAAGGATTTCTGAGTGTCCCGACGCAACTCGGGTCGAAATTGATTTAATTTAATTCTAACCCACAAAGCATGAGAGTTACAAATATTGAGAATATATCACAAATACACGTGAGCCACTAAATGTTTCTAATGTCTCAGTGGGGATCATCCCCACTGAGAGATTAGAAACATTGATTAGAAACATTGTAATTGATTAAAGCGTCGGCTATCGTCCTGACGGTTCGATCCCCACTGAGAGATTAGAAACATATATATACATATATATATATATATATATATATATATATATATATATATATATATATATATATATATATATTATGTACCATCTAAATTCTAGGGCTATAATACTAGTAATTATTTTGAAGCCCTGTAATTCTGACAAATCATATCAATAACACAACGAAATTTAGCTGCTTAATTTTGCATAATTTGTACCAATTTGCATATGAGTGTATTTCCACTATATCATGCCAGTAATTGCGTGTAATGGTAATTATCAACTACTGTATTGGTATTCCCTAACGCTAGATCATTTTCTTTAGTTTATGCAAGTGATGATGAGTATCAAAGATGTGTGTGTTTTTCATATATATTATAGAAATTGCAGTGGAGACTAGAATGATGTATGATGTTTTTTTTTTGTCAATCCTACATCATATCTGACATTTAACTTTAATATATTTTGTGTGAATATTGTACATGAGTGTATATTTGAATGTTGTACAGTCGAGATCGTAAGTAGCTGAACACCTTTGCAACTTCGACCTGACTTGTCATATTTTAGCAGGAAATCACTTCATAATGCACCGGAAAATACTTATTTAGTTAAGCTTTTATTAATTTGTTTAGAACTCTGAGAGAAACGTAAGAAGTCCTACTAAGTGTCACTTCAGAGAAGGATAATTTGGGACACCCAGTGTGATTACAAAGAAAGTTTGTATAACCGTGAATCATAAACAATGAGGGGATTTGCGTCCTCCGGTGCCACTAGTAGCGTGGCTAACACCACATAGGCTAGGTGAACATAGCTCATAAATGTTTTATATATTGTCACCACAGTCAAACACAGCTAATATGCATTAGGAATCAAAATGAAAAAAATACCGAAACGTATTTAATTCAATGCAACTTGTAGTATTTGAGGTAATCTTTAGATTTAGTAAGCTTAGTTCCCCCCTAAACTGATTATTTATATCTGGTAATAGTATAAATAATTCTGATTGGAAGAGTTTGCTGTGTATTTTAGCATAATCTGAACACAATATTTAATATTTACTTCTCTCTCTCCACAGGTAAGACAGTGCCCAGCCAGTCAAGGGTAAGAGGTAGGTGGTATGATTAGGAATGGAAGAATGAAATCCTACCTATTCCAAAGTCCCATTTATCATACCTTACTTATATCTCTTCCTTGAAGCTTGATTTTCCCCATTATCCTAGCCTTGAAGATATCCCCTCTTCATTATCCCACCTACCCTTTTCCTCTTTCCACCAACTATCGGTAATGTCCCCTTCTAACCATTCCGCCCCTTCATAGTCTACCACCTTCGCAAACAATACCTCACTATATTCTCTAAGGAACCTTTTTCAATTAAATCCTCTCCAAGCTCTCCTTAACCACTCCCTTTCCTATATTGCTGTCCCCTCCAAACTTTCCTTAATCATTTGTTATTTTCCTCCAATGCTACCCTGTCTAAACTATTCCTATAAATGATGTCCCCTCCAATGTCTCTGCAACCAGTTTTCATTCCCCCTAATGCTTCCCCGTCCAAACCATGACCACCTAAATCAAATCTGTAAAGGTGGGCTTGTCCAAGTTTTCATCAGCCACCCATCTTGCTCTCCAATTATTACCCATACAAACTCTCCGCATACACCCCTGTTTTCTTCCAGTGACGGTAGGCTTTTAAGTTTTCCATTTTCAAAAGCTTATCCAGATGTATTTCCTTCCCTTATATACAACATTCTCCTCCCCTCCCCCCCAACTTGATTTATACCATGATTTAGACCCTCTTCTATCATCCCAATCCTTCCTCTTCTAACTTTTCCTTTCCCATTATTCCCACACACTTAACCCCCCTCTGCATCCCTTGTCTCCTCTGTTACCTATAATGACAAGGATCCAACTGAATAATACACAGTAAATATCGTGTTTTCTTCTTACTTTTTTTTCTTATAAGGTCGTCGAGGGAGGGGTTGTAGAGACTTGTGGCAATTATCTTGAACGTGTGTTCGTTTCCCCTTCCCCCAATCTTGCCTGATACTCACTCCTGACAAATTATCTTGCATATCGCATGTGTGTAAGTGTGTGTGTGTGTGTGTGTGTGTGTGTGTGTACGTGCGTGTGTATATGTGTGTGTGTTTGGTTATTTTCGGGAATAATGATTACAAAATATTTATTCATAGCCCTATTTACGCCGACCGATACTTTACTATATTCTTTCTATATCTCACTCTTTACTGATGTCATTATTTTCTATTGTCCATTGTTTTTCTTTGTTACCCGATCAATCTATTGGGAGCGTTTAAGAGCACTGAATCTGTACTCACTGGAACGTAGAAGAGAACGTTACTTAATAATATACACGTGGAAAATCGCAGAGGGTTTAGTACCAAACCTACATACTCCGATAGTCATGAAATTCAGTGATAGGAGAGGCTGGGAATGCGAAATCCCCCGGATGAATAACAGGGGTGCTATGGGCTCTCTGCGAGAGGGCTGGTTATCACACAGAGGCCCACGTCTCTTCAACAAACTCCCACGGCGAGTAAGAGACATGAGGGACATCTCGTTAGACAACTTCAAGAGAGCCCTAGATGTCGAACTGCAAAAAGTGCCAGACGAGCCCATCCTCGCAAGGGAGCGAGCTGTCGCTTCAAACAGTCTACTGCACCAAATCACCACCCATAACGAGGGGCGTCGCGCTCCTTGGTGCCGCTAGAAGAGTGGCGAACACATCAAAAGTTATCAAAAGGTAAAGGTAATTATAAATCTCCTCACTCACTGTCCATTCTCCGGAACTGTTTCTACTCAACCCCTCTCATTGTACATTCCCTTGCATTCACTCATAGGTTTTCATAACTCACACTTTCTATTCCTAATCACTTTTCACCAAAATCACTCTGTTCACTGTTCTGTTCTTTCACAGACAAGTACAATTTTTGTATTCCATTCCAAAATCCTATTGCTTATGAATTCTAGTGTATGTTTTGGCAATGTTCTCTTTAGTACTACACATGGAAATATACATTAACAAACAAATTGCCATTCCTACCTTATCAGTAGGCAGGATACCAACACTGTAACCCCCAATATATAAAATCTATCTATACCTATACTTACCTACCCCCACTCCCACCTACCTCTTACACCTACATGCTATCCCCACTAGCACCTCTGCCTTACACCTTTCTCTCCTTCTAACCTGTGACCCACTCCCACCTGTTTCCACCTCCCTCTTGTCTCCACCTCTAACTCCATTCCCCCCTCTCTCCTGCCTCCCCCTCGTCCCCCTCTAACTCCTTTTTCTTTCCCTCTCTCTTGTTTACCCCCTCACCCCCTTTATCTCCCCTAGCACCTATTTCCCCCTCTCCTCCCTCTAACTGCCTTTACTCCCCCTCTCCCCTGTCTCCCTCACTCACCTGTCTCCCCCTCTCACCTGTCCCACCCTCACCTGTGCCTCCCCTCCTTCCCTGTATATAGGTGTCTGGCTGGCTGTGGAGGTAATGAAAGAGCTTGGGGGTGATCCATCAGGGGTAAGTGGGAGGTGCTAGACGCTGCTGCTGCTGTTGCTGCTCCAGTATAGCCTAGTTGTTCGGTGTATATACCTTTCTGTTGGCTTTTTCGCTACGATAACTTTATAAAACACTAGTCTATGTCCAAAGCTTTACTATCTCTACACAATAAAAAGCATACACTATCGGCAACAGTTACCACTTCCAAGACCTTGTATACACAATATGTAACTGTAAGTGCTACTACACACACACATACACACACACACACACACACTCACACTCACAGGGTTTAAGGCTCTGTATCTTGCGCTGACCGCGAGGGCCGGGGCGAGGGTGCGAGTCTCCATCAGAATCCTAAAGTTTTTTTTCGGCCATAGCAACAGAGATAATTATATTGTGGTTCCTCCCTAACCAAGCTGCTATCAGCCTGTGTTAGCCTACAAATACTTCTCATCATACAAAGTGCATCTGCATATGTACTTGGTGGGAAGCCAGGCACCTCACGGTCGCCAAAGGTCATATGACCTCGTAGTTAGGATAGAATAAGTATTGTATTGTACCTAGGTTCAAGAAAAGATCTGTAGATGTTCAGCCTCAGGGCTCCAATGAACAATATAACGACAATTATTTTGTATACACACACACACGATCAAACTTACCAGCACCTTACGCGCAGAATCTTCGACAGACCTCGACAACCCAAACCATTCCCAATCTTTTCTTTGTCAGAGCCACACGTCATTTGCAACTAAACACCACTTTCACCATTTCACGCATACACTTTAGCGCCAGTACTGAAACCCGCATACTGGTGATCGCTAGTACTTCACATATTGTACTATCTACACCATTACCTCACTCACAGTATTCAAAAAAGGCAGCAAATCCCTACCCAGTAACTATCGTCCAATTAGCTTAACCTCAGTTGTATGTAAAATGCTAGAAACGGTCATACGAGACAGACTCGTAAATCACTTAGAGGAAAATAACATACTTAAAGATACTCAACACGGCTTTCGTAAAAAAACGTTCCTGTTTAACAAACCTCTTAGACTTCTTCCACGATATCCTCAACCTCTACGATGAGAGTAAAGCTGTAGATATTATATACCTTGATTTTCAAAAGGCCTTTGACAAAGTTCCCCACAAACGTTTACTGCTAAAACTAAAAGCGCATGGAATACAAGACGGTGTGTTGAAATGGATAGAAAATTGGCTCAGCGACAGAAAGCAAAGAGTAGTCATAAACGGTAAGGCATCAAAATGGACCAATGTAAGTAGCGGGGTACCCCAGGGATCGGTACTAGGACCAATTCTCTTTCTAATTTACATCAACGACATAGATGAGGGTCTCACCTGTACAATCTCAAAATTTGCTGACGATACAAAAATTGCAAATAGCGTACTCTCAAAAGAACAAGTGGACGATATGCAACACAATCTAGATAAATTGTCATGTTGGGCCCAAATTTGGCAAATGAGTTTCAATGCGGATAAATGTAAAGTACTACATATCGGATACCTAAATGAGAAAGCAAACTATTCGATGAATGGCACTCAGCTTAAGAATGTAAACAGAGAAACCGATCTGGGAGTAACAATATCGAGTAACCTAAAACCGAGTCAACAATGTTCAGAAGTTGTTAAGAAGGCAAACAAAATAATTGGCTTTATAGGCAGGTCATTTGAGCATAAATCCAAAGAAGTTATCCTAACCCTTTACAATTCATTAGTCCGCCCTCTTCTGGAATACTGCGTTCAATCCTGGTGCCCTTATTACCAAAAAGATATAAACAAGCTAGAACGAGTTCAACGTAGAGTTACCAAAATGATACCTAGCCTAAAGAACAAACCATACGAAGAGCGTCTTAGAGAATTAAATGTATTTCCTTTAACCCAGCGCAGATTAAGAGGTGACTTAATTCAAGTGTTCAAAATCATCAAAGGCATCGACAATATGAACTGTAGTAAGTACTTCACTATCGACCAATCTAATTACACGCGGGGAAACGGTTGCAAAATTATTGGTAAATCTTTTAACTCACACGAATCTAAGAATTTCTTCTTCAATCGAGTTGTCAACTTGTGGAATGGGCTTCCCCGAAACGTTATAGACTGCATCACCGTTGATTCATTTAAACTCCGCCTAGACAAATATCTCGCATCAAACCCGCGACTGACTGCGTTTGTAAATGAATAACTTTATTTTATCCCCCCTCAGTTACTAACCCTTCTGTCCCCTACTAACTTCCTAATCCTGCCACGGACATTAGTTCCAGGGCAGTAATTCCCTTTCCAATGTTCCCATACCCACTCTAAACCACTGTTTGGACACTTGATCCTCAGTGTTTTGGAGGACAAGCAACCTAGAAGGGTCACTAGATCTGTTGTTGCTTGATTTCCTTTGTACTTTGTACAGTATACACAATAAGGAAAACCTGATCCTTACCATCTGTAATAACACAAACACACAAACACACACACACACACACACACACACACACACACACACACACACACTGTTTGAGGGGAGGGTAAATAATTTATACTATACTGTAGTTACGAAATATGCTCTTAATCGGCTGAATTGAACACGTTTGAAAACAAATCGGTGACTCAATAAGTTGACCCATGTATGGCATTGTACACCCTCAAACAAATAATTGGTTGTCTCGTTTCCTTTTCGATAGTGGAGCCAGATAATGTCATTTCCTCAGATATACAAAGCCAACCTACTAAAATCTGGTGTTTATTGAGATGGGAAGATCGGCTCTCATAATGGAAGGTCTGTTGATACGACGACGGATGTAAAACTCTTGAAATCGCCGAGACAAAGGCAAAAAGAGAACAGCTCATTCTAAACATGGTACGCTGAATGTAAGCAGTGTGTGTGTGTGTGAGAGAGAGAGGTGGGGGGGAATAGACACACCAGACCAGAGAGAGAGAAAGAGAGGTATTTAGGGGCATTCCGCATCCTTTCGCAGTTTGTGTTACAATCAACCTCCCATTGTGCCACCCACACACTGTATAATTTATACAGTATAGATTAACCTAAAATGTCCTTTTTTAAAGTAAACTACTGGGTGGCAGGCCAAACAGAAAAATGCATTTACAGCGTATTCCAAAAATTAGACAATGGAACAAAAACAGTTATTATACTTCCATCCCGAGGCTACGTTATAGTTACTTTTGTTTTGTAGAGTATTGTTTCGGTGGATTTTTGTTTCTATGTGCGTGAGGGAGACAAAAGGCAGAACTGCCTGTATCGAGTGCGTCCCCCACAGTTGAAAGAGTGACAGAGCCAAAATCAAGGGACGTTCGAACCAAAATGCCTGGACACACGGAGTTTGAAGCAATTTAAGTCATAGGAAGAGGGATAGACTGATTCTGGGAGAGAGTTCCAGAGCTCAGCAGTTGAATAGAAGAAAGTCTTAGAATAGCGTTTCACTCTTGGGTTGGAGAGTTGCACAGAGTAGGGGTGGGATTATGTTGTAAGACTGATACTACGTACCCTAGGTAGAGGAGGTGGTATACACTGGGGAAGCTCTGAGGAACATTGATTATTATAGTAGCGATAGAATAGTGAGAGAGATGCAACATTGCGGCGAATAGAGAGAGATTGCAGAGAGTTGGTGAGTGGGCGGGAGTTAATGATACGAAAGGCTTTCCTTTCTACTTTGTCTAGGAGTGCGGTGTGAGAGGATCCTCCCCACACATGTAAACAATACTCAATACAAGGACGCACAGTGCCCCTGTACAGAGAAAGAAGCTGTGCAGGGGTAAAGACCCCTTGAGGAGGTTGAGCACACCCAGCTTCTGGGAGGCCGCCTTAGAAAGACTGGTAATATGGTCCTTCCAAGTGAGAGCAGAAGAAAAAGAGACACCAAGAATATTGAGAGAAGATGGAGGATTGATTTTTGTATTGTTGAAGTGTAAGGGATAGTCCTCTGGGAGTTCTGAATGGGTAGTAAGATGAAGAAATTGGGTTTTGGAAGCATTAAAGGTAACAAGGTTTTCTCTGCCCCAATTGGAAATAGTAGTTAGATCAGAAGATAAGTGTTGCATGGTTTCATTACGTTTGTCTTTGAGGGATTGCGTTCTAGAAAACTAATTGAGGTAGTGTAAGGTAGAGTCGTCTGCGTCTGCGTATGAATGGATGGGACTTTAGGTACAGTTGAGAAGATCATTAATGAAAATTAGAAAGAGAATAGGAGATAGGACAGAGCCCTGAGGAACACCGGCGTTGATAGTATGAGTAAGTGAGCGATGGCCGTCTACAACCGCAGCTATGGAACGGCTGGAAAGGAAATTAGAGACAAAGGCACAGATGGAGGGATAGAAACCGAGGGAGGGTAGTTTAGAAATTAAAGATTTGTGCCAGACTCTATCGAATGCCTTCGATATGTCTAGTGCAATAGAAAAGGTCTCACCGAAGTCCCAAAAGGAGGAAGACCAAGAGTTAGTAAGATGTGAAAGAAGATCACCAGTAGAGCGACCTTTAAGGAAGCCATACTGGCGATCTGAGAGTAGATTATGAGAAGAGAAATGCTTAAGAAATTTGGAAGCAAGAAATAGTTTAAAAAACTTTAGAGATACAAGAGATGAGAGCAATTGGACGATAGTTGGAGGGTTGAGAGCGGTCACCCTTCTTTGGGACAGGTTTAATGAGAGCAAACATCCAGCAAGAAGGGAAGACATTAGAGGAGAGACAGAGACGAAAGAGTTTGCCTAGGCAGGGGGTCAGCACGGAAGCACAGTTTTTGAGTACCACAGGAGGAACACCGTCCGAACCGTACGCCTTCTTAGTATTAAGCCCAGAGAGGGTAGAAAATACATCTTTAGAAGAGATTAGGATATTAGGCATAAGTAGGAGAGAGGGGGGTGGAGAGGGAGGAATAGCACTGGAATCATCCAAGGTGGAGTTTCTAGCAAAGGTTTGAGTGAAGAGTTCAGCTTTGTCAGAGGAAGAAGTGATGGTTGTGCCATCAAAGTGGAAAAAGGGAGGGAAAGACGAGGAAGAAAAATCGCTGGAGAGGTTTTTGGCTAGATGCCAGAAAGCTTGGGAAGAGCTAGAGTTGGATAGTTCAGGGCATTTATTATTAATGAAAGAGTGTTTGGCAAGTAAGGGTGTGATGGTCGTGTGTTCCTGCATTGGGAGAGAACCCATCATTTTTATCATTGGTGTCATGTTACATGCCTCTAGCTTCATTTTTCTTTCTGTCTTTCAATGCTGGCATTATGTTTGCTTAAGTATTATTTAACTGTATGACTGTTTTTCTTTCAGTCTGAGTTCATCCGTCTTTGTATTACTTGTATTAGTATTTCTTTCCTTTATCCATTTTAATCAGACGTAGATAAACTTTCTGCTTCACCCAGACGATTCTATCTACCACAGAATGGAATTTAAGAGTTGATGGGTATATACAAGTGTTTAATTCTTAGATTGGATGGTGTATTTCTTCTGCTGAATGATATCGTCAAGCGGTAGTAAATATAAATATATGCAATAGCCATGTCATTTAAGCTATATTTATTTCTTAATGCTCACTTAGCTACATCGAATTGCAATTCTTTCTCTATGTCATGTCCATATTGACGAAAATTAAGCTTTCCCCTCCACCTCACTTGTCCGCTTTCTCTAATTTTATATTTCTATCATTCCTCTCTTACCTTTCAATGTTTTCTTCTATAATTCTGTCTTCTCTCTTTTTCCTCCGCTCACACAACCCTCCACACCTCTACCACCAGCACACCAATCCACATTGCCACACTGTCTCTTCTCATTCAACTGTTCAAACTCTTATCCTCTCATCTCGACTCCTTTAGCCTAGCAAATTAGCCTCCATTCTTATATCCCCTCCCATTCCTCCTCATTCTTTCCTCCGTTTTCGTTTCTCCTCCCGCCTCTTTTCAGTTTGCTACATGAAGCGCAAAGGGACTTATGCAAGTGAGTACTTAATTGTACTGTGATACAATTTTGTTTTCATTTATCTTCAATCAAGCATGCCAAAATGTTACTAAAAACATTATTAGTTAATGCAATATTCCAAAACCAACTTTCTCTCACATCAATATTTGTCCTTCTTTCCTTTATTCTCAACTAGATCCAATTGCTCTCTTCAATTTTAACTTCATGTGTCTTCCCACTGGTATCAGAAGATAATTTACTGCATTAATAAACATGTCATTACTTTATTTGTCACAAATGTCCTTACATCTCCCCTTTGTTCTCTTCTTTCTTCACTCCCACACTCTTTTCACCTTCTCTCCATTTTTTGTTCATTCCCTTTCTCTGTTCCTCCTCCCTCTCCCACACTCTTCCCTCACTCACTAACATTATTGCTCGTCTCAATCCTCCACACACTTCTCTTTTCCATTTCCCACACTCCCTCTCTATCTCTCCCCTCTGTGTCCCTGCCCTGAGCCTTTTCCACTCAACAAACCAGCCTACACTACCCCTATCTCCCCTCTCTACACTCCCGAGCCATTAGCCCACACTCCAGGCTGAATTACATCGGGGTCACCTATTTAGATATCTGAGTTATAATACCACCCCCTCCTCTCCTGCTCTCTCCGCCTACCACAAGGGACCATTCAATAAGATAAACACCAGCCGAGCTTTTTCCGGCAACTTTTGATGGGCAACTTTGTCTGGCAACATGTAATGGGCAACTTTGTCTGGCAACATGTAATGGGCAACTTTGTCTGGCAACATGTAATGGGCAACTTTGTCTGGCAACATGTAATGGGCAACTTTGTCTGGCAACATGTAATGGGCAACTTTGTCTGGCAACATGTAATGGGCAACTTTGTCTGGCAACATGTAATGGGCAACTTTGTCTGGCAACATGTAATGGGCAACTTTGTCTGGCAACATGTAATGGGCAACTTTGTCTGGCAACATTTAATGGGCAACTTTGTCTGGCAACATGTAATGGGCAACTTTGTCTGGCAACATGTAATGGGCAACTTTGTCTGGCAACATGTAATGGGCAACTTTGTCTGGCAACATGTAATGGATAACTTTGTCTGGCAACATGTAATGGGCAACTTTGTCTGGCAACATGTAATGGGCAACTTTGTCTGGCAACATGTAATGGGCAACTTTGTCTGGCAACGTTTGATGGGCACTTTTTTCTGGCAACTTTTGATGGGAACCTTTTTTCGGAAACGTTTGATGGGTAACGTTTGATGGGTAACGTTTCTTGGCAACGTGTTGAGGCTCTATTGCCTTTGTATTGGGGAGTAAGTCGAAGGTACATTATCATTCTTGGTAGAATTCCTATGATTATTGAAGCTCTAAAACTGCCACTCCACGATTGCCAAGAATATGATACATTTTCTGACAACTTTTTGGGCGCTGCAATGCTGGTCTGACAGCTTCTGAATTAAACTTTAATAATCATGCAGACCCTATCATGCATTAATGTTTAGTTTATTCGCCAGTGAAAAATAGTTCATGCCGATACCAGTGCAAAATACGGTAGTCCATAAATATTGCCAGAAAAACTTGTCGATCAAAAGTTGCGAGGAAAAGTGATGGTGTGCATCTCCCCTTAATTACATTAATCAAGGGGCTTTTACCATTTCGTGGCCTTGGTGGTCAGGTGGACTCGAACAAAGTCCCGTTATGATTGATTGTATTCGTCCTTTATTATCGAGAATGTATACTCCAAAAGTTCTTTCTAATGTCATATAAGCTTACTTGAGTGTCTGCAGAACACACACACACACACACACACACACACACACACACACACACACTTTTGCCACAGGGCTGGATATTCTCACTACAATTTCTCTCCCCTATCAACTTGCTACCCCTCATTAACTCCCCTCCTCCCCTTCTCATATATTGACTGCACTCATACTTTTTCTCCATAACTTTTGGCTTTTCCTTTTATCCCTCACCGAAAAATATCCTTTATCAACACCATTCTCTATTTGAACTGCCGAGTGTGTTTTTCATTTTCACTTTATAATTTTGTCATAACTGTGAAACTCCCTCAAATTGTATTAATGTATTGTTATATATTAAATTTGAGTCGTCAAATAGCTCCATGACTTTCTTAGTCATCTATGTAGTCGCTCTAAATCATAACCAACATCGGGGGGCGTCGCGCTCGTCGGCACTACAATATATGTGTTAAAGAGGCCATAGGTACTCCATAGGTACTCCATAGGTACTGTAGTGGGTAGAATCAAATGCAATGTTTAGTAGGCCTATTGACTTAATCTGGTTCAGTCCTTTGGAATTGTAACATGTTGTAGTGTAAAAATTACAGATAAGAACAATTCTTTATTTAAATATTTGATGTTTTATTGTAATTATTTACATTACTGAGGTGAAAATCTCTGTATATAATTATGTTAATAAGTTTTTAATAGAGATAAATGTATGATAATAAAAAAACATATTTTCTAATAATTACATCATGATTTTCATAACTTGCTAACTAGTATGTTTTGAAGCCCAATTTATCTTTTATTTTGACGGATCATTTGCCGGCAATATGTTACTTAAGTTGGTTATGTGTTAACATATTGGTTTACGAAAATATTGAGAACACTTGTATGAAATCATCCCATTGAACTATGTAATTAACATGTTATGTACATTGTGTACAACAGTTTTCCGACACTGTTTCCGGCATGTGTGGATGCATATATATATATATATATATATATATATATATATATATATATATATATATATATATATATATATATATATATATATATATATATATATATATATATATATATAAAATATATATATATATATATATATACAGTATATACTGTATATATATATATATATATATATATATGGTTGTTTATTGGATGACAAATATAGCTGACAGGGCTAGGATTCGAACCGTACAGGCAGGAGGTCCAGTCACCTACACCACCACGAGAGTTAAAAAGAAGGAATTTGATACTTCTATCAGTATTCCTTTCTAACTCGACTCTGATGGGGGGACAGACTGTCTTTTAATCGAAATCCGGCTGCTCTGAGCATTACAAGTTGTTTATTGGATATATACAAGTGTGTGTGTGTGTGTGTGTAAAATGTCCCTACCTACCTGGAGTCTACCTGGAGTTGTTTCGGCCATCCTTCATTGGCCTTGGCGAGAGCTGCTCCCCCGAGTATGTTTGCTGCCAGTGTTTGATGTAGCAGGCTATTCGAGGGGGCAGCTCTCACCCCCGCGAAGCATGGCTGATCAGGCACCGACTTGATATGGTTGTCCATGGCTTTGTTGAAGATTTCCGTTGGCTCGGCCATCAGGTTTCTCACGTTCTCTGGCATTTTGTTGAAGAGGCTAGGTCCCCTGTTTGTCAACCCTCAGTGTGCCCAGAGCTCCCCTACACTTTTGGAGTGGGATGTTACATTTCCTACCCCCACCTGTCGCTCCATTTCCATGATATTGTGGTGTGAAGGTTTGGCACTAGACCCTCGATAACTTTCCATGTGTAAATTATCAAGTATCTCTCTCTTCTTCGCTCCAGTGAATATAAGTTAAGAGCCTTCAGCCAACCCCAGTAGTGAAGATGTTTTACCGAGCTGATGTGGGACGTGAAGCTTCTTTGAACACTCTCTATTTCGTATATTTCCCCAGCTTTGTGTGGAGATGTTAGCACACTGCAATACTCCAGTCGTGGGATCACCAACGATTTGAAAAGCGTTATCATTGGCCATTCTGCTTGTGTCTTGAAAGTGCGCAGTCTCCAACCTACAGTACAAGTTTCCTCACCGCTACTGACTTGGCCTGATTATTTTCTTTGAAAGACATGTTTTCTGACATTATTACCCCAAGATCTTCAACCTCTGATTTTCGTGGGATTGGCAGGAGTAACTCTGTTAAGTAGGTTGTGTTTTCTTTAATCTCTTCATTTCCTCCATACCTTATCAGCTGAAATTTCTCTTCGTTAAATTGCATGTTGTTATCTTTGGTCCACCGAAATACAGCGTTAATGTCTGCTTGCAAGATTTTTTTGTCTTCTAATGTTGTTATTCCTAGGCTTAGTTTTGTGTCGTCTGCAAATGATGAGACACAGCTGTGTTGTACATTAGCATCGATATCCCTAATTATTATTAGGAAGAGTAAGGGTGCCAACACTGTACCCTGGGGAACAGAGCTTTTTACCTCTGAACCTTCCGATACCGCTTGATTAACTGCTACTGATTGTCTTCTATTAATGAGAAAATTATAGATCCACCTCCCCACCTTTCCGGTGATATCTTTTTCTTTCAGCTTATGTGCTATAATTCCATGATCACACTTATCAAATGCTTTGGCAAAATCTGTGTATATGACATCTACATTTCTTTTCTCTTCCAGGTCATCTAGAACTTTGTCATAGTGTTCTAGCAGCTGCGAGAGACATGATCTTCCTGCTCTGAACTCGTGTTGTCCTGAGTTGTGGAGCCCGTTTTCTTCCATGTATTCCGAGACTTTTCCTCGTAGTACTCTTTCAAAGATTTTGATGATGTGAGATGTTAGTGCTACTGGGCGGTAGTTTTTTGGCTGAGCTTTACTTCCTCCTTTGTGTAGTGATGCAATTGTGGTGTTTTTTCAGACTTTCTGGGATTTCTCCTGTATCTAGGCTCTTTCTGCACATTATTGCTATAGGTCTTGCTAGCGATGTTTTGCAGTTCTTGAGCAGGACTGAGCTCCATGAATCTGGTCCTGGTGCTGAGTGGAGCGGCATGCTGTTTATTGCCCTTTCTATATCTATTGGCCCAAATTCTATATATGATTAATGGAGGGGGGCTCTGTTCTCGTCCATAAAAAACTGTTTTGATTGCCAATAGTCTTAGATGGATCGGGTTGACTGAACACGGTTTCATACTGTTTTCGTAGAATTTCACTAATTTCTTTGTCATCTGTTGTATATGATCCATCGAGTTTGATGAGTGGGTCAATGCTTGACGCTGTTTGTGCTTTTTTCTTTGCATATGAGAAGAAGTTCTTTGAATTTTCACTTTTTTCTTGAACCATCTTGTATACAGTAAGTAAATCAATGAACTACAGTCGTTTCCATCTACACCTTTTCACTCTCAAATTAAAACAACTGAACTTCAAATTAAAACAACTGAATTTCAAATTAAAATAAATTATTTTCAAATTACAATATATGAGTCTCCAATTAAAACAACTGAATTATGATTTAAATTATATGAACTTTAATTTAAATCTGATGAACTTTTATTTAAAACAAAGGAATATCAGTTTAAAATATATGAAATTCATATTAAAATATCCAATGTGACGGGATAAGGCCCAGACGGGATTGGGCTCAGACGGGATTGGGCCCAGACGGGATTGGACCCAGACGGGATTGGGCCCAGACGGGACTGGGCCCAGAAGGGATTGGGCCCAGACAGAATTGGGCCCAAACGAGACTGGGCCCAGACCGGATTGGGCCCAGACGGGACTTGGCCCAGACGGGGCTGGGCCCAGACGGGATTGGGCCCAGATGGATTGGGCCCAGATGGGACTGGGCCCAGATGAGATTGAGCTCAGAGGAAAGTGTCAGCAATGGGTAGTTGTGATTATAGTGAAGATGTGAGTATAGAGATGATCTGAATATAGTGAAGCTGTGAGTATAGTGACGGTATGAGTATAATGAAGGGGAGAATATAGTGAATATGTGAATATGAATGTATGAGTATATAGTGTGAGTATAGTGAAGCTGTGAGTATAGTGAAGATGTGAGTGAGATGACGGGGTTGCAAGCTGCCACATTAGCAACCCCCTCAGATACACTCCTAAACCAGGAGGAGACTCAACCAACCAGAGTCAGGATTGCCCAAATAGGAGAGAGGAAGAAGAGAATGAGGAAAGGGACCCACATCCAGACCGAGAATATGGTAACGCAGTCCCCCATCAATAATATGCGTTCTCTGTGGGACCAACAAACAACACATCGACGTTAACGCCACCTACCGGGACCTTCAGGAAGTGCAGGGCCACTGATTGAGCATAACCTGTTTCTAGACCAATCACAGGGACCCCCCCTGGACCAATCACAGGATCCAGGATGCGTGAAAGAGACATACCAAACCCAGGAATCAGATATGAATTATGATGAGGAAGAATTTATGTTAATTCCTCATCAAACCCCAAGGTCATATTTGTACAGATGGAACCAAAAGAAGCATCTCTACAGTAAATAAAATTACCTGTAACCACAACAAGTGACAAATAGAAAATAACGGAAGCCTGGCATGTAATGTTGAAAAGCAGGAGAAAGATGAATACCTGCAAAACATTTATCCTGCAATCATGCAGGCTTTCTAAAATAGAAGTATAATCTTAAGAAATAAAGCGTAACCATACCCATATATTACAATGTACATTGTATATTTAAGGCCATTATTAGCTGCACAGTAATTTAAAGATCGAAAACCCCATGTCCATACTATTCCGAGAAGGAGTAAATTAGGTTCAAATTATAATCCAAATATAGCCTGACTGAAATTATGATCGGTAGGCAGAAACACAAGGAGATACCTTCCACTAGCATTATATGCTTTTAGTGGGTATATTACTGTGTAGGAGAAACTTCTGAATAGGGCTAGCCATTCTCCCTATAAGAGGTTCATCGAGTGTGGCGACCCTGCAGTGTGTTAGAGGAACTAGAAAATACTGTCTCTAGTTGTGTGTGAGAGGCAGTTCCCATTGGTGTCCAGACGAAGGAGGAAATACGAGTCTTACGTCGACCAGACCCCCTTTTCTTGGATATCACTTCTCTTCACTAACCTAAGTGTCTCTGTGTTACTATGTGTTGGGGATTATTGTGAAGGTAATACAAAATATGCGAGTGTTTAATTTAACTTTGTTTTAGAGGCCATCTCTGGATTCTCCTTGCTCAACTTGTTCGCGTACTACAAGAACCTAACTTCTATCTGTGCAGTTGATTTATTTATGTAATAATGATTATGTTCTCTCCACCAACCAACTTTACTCCTAAACTCGATTAATGAAATTAACAAACACATGTGGCAGTCCGGGCATTCGAACTCAGGACGCTCACACCAAAAAGATTGTGATCTAACCCTTCTAGGTCAGCCTATCTCATTACCTATATTTTTAACTTGTGTTAACCCGGGAGCTGCCGGGAGACTCTTAAGAGTTCCCCCGGCGGACTGAGGGGAGACTCTTAAGAGTCAGAGAAAAAAAAAATCAACTTTTGACATCGAAAAAAAAAAAAATTTATTATTTTTATTTTTTTATTTTTTTATTTTGTTTGGCCCCTGGGCCATGCAAAATCTCAGTCCTCTACCTCCCCTCCTTCCCCACTTTCCTCCTCTCCTTCAGTTATCACCTATTTTCCCTGTTATTCCCTTATTCTGAGGTATATTTTCGTGCTAACATTAGAAATCCGGTTGCAGGGTGTGATCATCACTGATAGCAAGCGAATGCAAGAGAGAGAGAGAGAGTATCGATCGACTGTGTCTCAGTGGCCTTGGGGGAAATTGGCGGGAAAGCAGCTTGCCTCACCCATACATTATACAACTCGCGGGCTATATCTCCGATTTTGACCATCCAAACGCTGTTTTCACTCGTTTTATTGTTGTTTCAGGTTAATACCTTTATAATCAACCCATAATAGGCGCATATGGATAAGTATTAATGCTATTAATGGTACAATGAATATTTTAGTGACGGAAACACCTCAAATACATGCGCACAGGGAGAGGTGTCTAATTACCCCCATGCGCACTTCAGAGGTTAAAGAACCTATACTGTACGTAATACTTAGTGAACGCTCACAGATTTTATTCAGTTGTGTTATTGATTGAGTGTCCAAGTTCGAAGTGGAGTGTATAACGAGAGCAATTTTCCTTCCTTAAACTTAATCTCAAACTCAGGACAATGCTACGTCCATTTTATACAAGAGATCACTTAGTGTATTAGTTTGCCCACTTTCAATGTTTAAACCCATTCCGTTGAGTTGAATTAATCTTTGTTCAAGGATTTATTTTCCTATATTAGTTCTTGTGAATAATTCGCTCAATTACGATATTCGGTTAATGATATTATTTCACCACCGAAGCTAGGAATTCCGATTGTACGTTCCTATAGCCATCAGCCTCTATTTTGGCTAATTATCAAACACTACTTAGTTTTGTGTCTTAATTGCATTATATACTTTATCAACCTGTTTTCGGGTTATTTTACGTCGCTACTTTGTTCTGCGTCTGTATCTTGTTTTATAATTCACTAGCCCTCGTTCCGGCTATTCATCCATCACTACTTTGTTCTGTGTCTGATTTATTTAAAGTGGTTTGTTAATTTATTCAAACTCACTGTTTCTATAGCTATTATTCTGCTATAATCGTTTCACTATATATTTGGTGAATCTGAATTCCTTCTCGAGTGTGATTTTAGCTCATTTACGATTGAAGTTATTTTTCATATGTCGTGTGAGATATTATTCACAATTATTCTTATATGAGTAAATTGTAAATTTAATTCCCTTTCCACCAAGAGTAAAGTGAAATTCATATCCCGTGTTGTCGAATTAACATTGCACTAAATCAAGTAGCTTGACCGCAGTCCGTTTGACCTTAACCGCACTCTGCGGCACCTTTGATCACCGACCCAGCCGGGCAGCCTATTTGTATTTCGAGCCTCGCTTACTGTGCGTGGCTGAGTAGATGATCTCGGCTACCCTCATTTAATAACTATCATTCCTCTCGGAATACACTTGACCAGTACTGTATATGTATTGTCATCATATCCTATGTGTGTGTTTCCTATAATTGTATATTTCATGTTTGATGCTTTGTAAGTGACATATTAATTCATGAAGGAGTAAAATTTAGTTAACTCTTTCCTATTCACCTTGTTTACACATTACTCTGTACTTAAGCTTCATGTGATTAGGATATGTACCTCTATGCCTATAATAATAAACTAATGTAATTATCCTGTGTGTTTATTGTGTTTATAGTGTGATTGAGTAACCCAGAAAGACCATTATTAACACCTTATTGGCGGGCTAGGCGGTCTATTTGACCGTACCGCCCAGCGTTTTTTTTTAACCCTAAATAGGGTTGTTTACGTGATCATTTTCATGCCTATATAAGATCCAGAGCGTAAAACAAGTATCTATCCCTGAAAGGGTGTAAACAGAGCTTTCCAATGACACCCGAACCATCCTTGTATGACCACTGGTTCTCTTGCAACGATCGTGCAAAAACCCTAAAATAAGGTAATTTCCGTACATAATTCCCTGTGTAGCGAGTGAGAAAGGGGGGAGAAGGGTGCAATACAGTTCAGTACGTCCACGGTGGTCGTGGGGAGCGGTCATAAGGTTACTACGCTCGTCCCACCGCTCAGCTCTCTTTCTCAGCAACATTACGTGCTGAAAATGGCGCTCGACAGCTGTCGTGCACCGCCACATAGTCCAAATTTATTTCACTCGACATATGTTGCGCGCCGCCAGTTAAGGGTTAAGTGCTAGTTGTGTTCCTGTCGGGCAGAATTTGGTTCTAAGCATTCTAAACAAGAAGCTTTATAGAACAAATATATAAGCAAGTTGGATTACAACCTCGCATAACAGTGAGTATGGTGAAGATGCGAGTTTACTTACTTACTTGAAGATGTGAGTATAGTGAAGATGTGAGTATAGTCAAGATGTGAGTATAGTGAAAATATGAAATAGTGAAGATGTGAGTGTAGTTAAGAGGTGAGTGTAGTTAAGAGGTGAGTATAGTGAAGATGTGAGTATAGTGAAGATGTGAGTATAGTGAAGATGTGAGTATAGTGAAGATGTGAGTATAGTGAAGATGTGAATGTAGTGAAGATGTGAGTATATAGTGAAAATATGACAATAGTGAAGATGTGAGTGTAGTGAAGATATGAGTATATAGTGAAGATATGAGAATAGTGAAGATATGAGAATATAGTGAAAATTTGAGAATATAGTGAGGATGTGCGTATAGTGTGATGATGTGAGTATAGTGTGATGATATGAGTATAGTGTGATGATGTGAGTATAGTGAAGATGTGAGTGTAGTGAAGATGTGAGTATAGTGAAGATGAGTATGGTGAATATGTAAGTATAGTGAAGGTGAGTATAGTGAAGATGTAAGTATAGTGAAAACAAATAACTATCCTCACATATTCACTATAATCACCTATTAATTACACTCACATCTTCACTATTCTTATATCTTCACTATATAATCATATCTTCACTATACTCACATCTTCATATAATCATATCTTCACTATACTCACATCTTCATAATTATAATCACATCTTCACTATACTCACATCTTCACTATACTCACAGCTTCACTATACTCACACTTACTATATAGCCTACTCATACATTCATACTCACATATTCACTATATTCTCACCTACACTATACTCATAGCTTCACTATATTCAGATCATCTCTATACTCACGTCTTCACTATACTCACATATTCACTATAATCACACCTACCCTATACTGGCACTTTCCTCTGGGCCCAGTCCCGTCTGGCCCCAATTTCATCTGGGCCCAATCCCGTCTGGGCCCAATCCAGTCTGGGCCCAATCCCGTCTGGGCCCAGTCCCGTATGGGCCCAATCCCGCCAATCCCGTCTGGGCCCAATCCCGTTTGGGCCCAATCCCGTCTGGGCCCAGTCCCGTATGTGCCCAATCCCGTCTGGGCCCAATCCCGTATGGCCCCAATTCTGTATGGGCCCAATCCTGTCTGGGCCCAATCCCGTCTGGGCCCAGTCCCGCCTGTGCCAAATCCCGTCTGTATGGGTCCAATCCCGCCTGGGTCTAATCTCGTGAGCCCAATCCCGTCTGGGCCCAGTCCCGTCTGGGCCCAATCCCATCTGGGCCCAAACCCGTATGGGCCCAATCCCGTGGCCACCGCAATGGTTACTAAGGGCTTGTGAATGTTGCCAACGTGTTCCAGAAGCAAAGTACTGTCACCAACTATAAAATAATAGCTTGCGACGCACATTCAGTTTTTGCACAATCTCTGTTTTAAATTGACTTTCAAAAATTTTAGATTGTATTTCACTTGCTCTAATTTAAACTTCAGTTGTTTTAATTTAAACTTCAGTTGTTTTATTTTTTATTTTTTAAATTTGATATTAATTTATTTTAAATTTGAAATTCAATTGTTTAAATTTGAAGTTCAGTTGTTTTAATTTGAGAGTGAAAAGGTGTAGTTTACAGTAGCTCTCTTCCACTTTCGTCACCCACCGATTGACTTCCACTCACCGCCGCCTCATAATTTGCACTACTCGTTTGTTATCAGTGGTATCGCCGGCAAGAATAAACAGAGGCGGCTGGTGTGTGTGTGAGTGTGTGTGTTTGTGTGTGTGTGTGTGTGCGCGTGCGTACTAGCGAGTCTTCGGGTAATTTTCCATTATGGTGCAATTTTGGAAGGTAAATGAAGAGCACAAAAACAATTGTTATGCTTTAGGCAACATTAAAATATTCGTGCAATTTCTAGTGTTCACATTACCTATACAGGCCTTCATAACTGCCTAATTAATATAATGACAACACAGCTTCTATAATTTGATGAGGGGTATCGTAAAATAATCTTCCCAGTTATCTGGACTCTTCTTACAGAAATGTTTCTGTTTCTTACAGCTTGTCTAGAGGAAGATGGGGAAAGTTGGCTATATATCTTCTCGGCTACGTTCGAGTTTACGGTTTTTCTTTATGTCACTGTTCACAAACTTCTACTTCCCTGTCTATTTTTGATACCTCCCAGAGTGTTACTTCGCTAGACTCTGAAGCTGTGTACTTATTTTTCCTTTAATGTTGCCGGAAGTTTGTTATCTATTATGTTTTGTGTTGCTTGGCGTGACGGTTAATGCTCAACTTGTTACCGTGAAAGGAATGACGGCTTGTTTCTGATGTGGAAAGTTTGGCATTAACTCTGTGATGTATCACAAATGACGACATTCAACATTACTTAAACAGTAAGTGATATATTTACCACATTTAATCCTGTCAGTCTCATGACGACTTTCCTAGTTTATTGAAGATACCAAAATGTGATTTACTAAGCTTACTTCAAGATAGCTCTCTATGTCGAACTGCAAAAGGTGCCAGACGAGCCCATTTTCGAAGGGAAGCGTGCTGTCCCTTCGAACAGTCTACTGCACCAAATCACCGCCCGTAACGAAGCGGCGCACTTCTTAGGTGACCTTAGGTACGTTAGGTAGGAAGTAACCCTCGGAGGTAATATTTAAAAAAAAAATACTCTTATACCCTGTTCCAAATAAGTAAGCCAAAAACTCTTGAACATTAACCTCTATAACTCACAAACGAATAGAGTAATCGAACTAACATTTGTACCATTTGGGAAAGGTCAGCCAGGGAATAGGTGCGGAAATTTACTGTCCAATGGCTATAGCTCATTTTGAATTATAGAGGTTAGGGTTCACGAGATCTAACCTACCAGGGTAACGTACAGGGTATGCTAGCTGGTAATGTTGAAATTTGTTTTAGTATCAAGGAGAGAGTTGCAGGAATATTTATTTAGCATAATAAACGTTATAATTATAGTAAAAGTAATGCATGTATATGCTCCAACGGCAACACACGATGAAGAAGAAATTGAAAAGTTTTACGAAGATGTAGAAAACGCTATGAAAAGAAATAACACTCAATTCACATTTGTCATCGAAGACTTTAATGCCAAAATAGGCTAGAACAAAGTTGGTGAAACAATTATATGTAACTTTGGAATAGTTAACCGAAATGACAGAGGAGACTCTTGTCGAATATGCAGAACGAAACCGGCTAAAGATCATGAATATTTTTTTTTTTCAAAAGAAAGTTAGCAGGGAGTGGATATGGAGAGGTCCTAATGGAATAACCAAGAATGAAATGTACTTTATCGTTACTGACAAACCAGATATTGTGAAAAAGAAAGTTAGCAGGGAGTGGATATGGAAAGGTCCTAATGGAATAACCAAGAATGTAATGTACTTTATCGTTACTAACAAACCAGATAATGTGAAAGATGTAACTGTACTGAACAAATTGATGTTGGAAGTGACCACAGAATGGTGAGATGTCGAGTAGGGTTATACCTCAAGACAGAAAGAGACAAGCTAGTTAGAAGTACCAAACCAAACTTATATACACTAAGTGAAAGAATTGTAGAGTTTAGTTTAGATACTCGGAATAGATATTTGCAGTTGGCAGACTTAGAGGAGACAGTAGAAGATGTGAACGAAAACTTTACCAGAATCAGAGTGACAACTTTCCTTGTGTGTGGTGTGTGTGTGTACAAATACTGTATTGTAGTGCAGATGTACAAATTAATTATTATTTTTGTATTCTTCATTTGTTGAAAAAATCTAATGTTTACTAGCCAAGAAAGTGTTTTTAATGAAATTTAAGTATGATATAAACTTTATTCATTTTCTTTTCCCACCTAGTGATATAAACAATATAGATCATTTTGTCACATAATCATACAAATGATTCGTTCATTCCATTCAAGCGAGACAACTATTTATTTATCTGCTCTAACTTAACAACATTGGTTGTGTTGTTACTAGATGAGAGCTACTGGTTGAAATGGTCTACTGGTTGAGTTGTCCGGTCGGTCATCGGTAGTTTAACCTCCATTCACTTCAAATTCGTTTGGGATTAAAAGTTCAACTTCATGTTTTTATTATGGATTTCGAATTTATTCAACGACCAGTTTAAACTTGTTTATGGACATCGAAAACGTAGCGCTGCGTGCGTTTTTGGATTTTTGAGATGGCAAAAGTGCAATTGCAATTTAATTGGAGCACCCATGAATGCACACAGCCGTAGATTTGATCAAATATTTTCGGGAATATCACCTATAATACTTTTGCGTCAATATAGAAAATGTTCGCTGCTGATCGAAAAGTAAAGTACTCGTAATATTTGATGCATAATAGTCTCTGTGTAAATGCTAAAAATATTTATAGACTAACATCTGCAATAGTACAACCTGATAGCCTGCTGAATACCTTGACCTTTTGGTTGCTTTTTCTGGACTCCCTTCTCCCTCATGTTTAGCCCCTTAGTTTTGAGATCATTTTATGACGTTCGTCCCATTAGTTTAGCAATTTTAAGACTTTTCGCCCCATTTCGTTGTCAATGTTAAAACCTTTCGTACCATTCAGGCGTCAAATTTTAACTGGCGGTCGATAGCGAACCTGTAATTTTAAGAGGAACCGCTACCGAAAAATGTACAAATTTGTGTTGAAGTATCTTGAATTCCAAGGGGTAATTTTTTAAAAGCTTGGTGGAGGTCTACCGGGAAAATTAAAAATAAATAAATAAATAAATAAATAAATAATCCAAAAAATATCCAGTACTCCCTCAATGATGAGCGGAGCTAAAGTGCGGAGTAGGTTCCAATGCTCTTTGGGACGACAGGGTGTTTGAGGTGGGTCCTTATCTACATCAAACAAAACTTATTCTCCATTACAAACCCCAATGCACTTGAATAAACCATACCACTCCACTCTACCACTGTTTTCTGCTTCACCCTCCTGTATCTTACTTGTCTCTATCCAAACGCCGAGGAGATCCAACTAACCCTCGTCACTTTGTACTTCCTAACATAGACGAAAGCCATCCAGTTTAGGAAGTCAGTTATGGGCACAGTGAAGGAGAATGATGAGTGTGGGAAAGGTGGAGGAAGAGCATGGGATGCACGTCAGATGTTATGGGGGACAGATAGAGAGAGAGTACGTAAGAGTGAGTAAGAGTATTGTTCTGAACTTACACTTTACTTAACCCTCTTACGTTCTTGACGCAATTTTGAGCCTATTAGGGATACTTTAAAGCCTTTGTTACCATCAGGGGTATTTAGAAACCTTTAGTTTAGTTACTTTAACCTCTGCAGTTGTCTTTGAGTTAGCTGTGGGCAGAAAACTAATTTTGGAGAGGTAATTATAAGAGTGAGAGAACTCTATTTATTATTGCTAATCTGGCAACCTCTGCGTCATATGGTCGTGAGAGGGTTAAAACAGTTACAATATAACAGTCTATACAATAAAGGACTGGTTGGCACGACAACTGTCAAGATCTATGCAATCTGCCGCGGCGGTCGAGTGGAGAGCACGCTCACGCGTGAATCTGCTTGACCTGGGTTCGATCCCAGCCAAAGCGGACATGTTTAGTTGGTGTGGTAGTACGTCCTAACGTGTTTCACATGCTCGCACCCAGTCGGGGGACACCTCGATGACGTATACAGACTAATAACACACATAACAAAGCCACTCCAACAGCTTTCCCTCTCTCCAACACCCCTTCTCCCCACTCTACAGTCTTCAGAAAATAGTAAAAGTGGAAAGTAGCTACGAGGTGCCGTTGTAAAGGCTTATCCCTCAATACCTTCACCTAACCTTCTCTCTCTCTCTGTCTCTATCTATCTCTCTACGTCTTCATTTCCTCTCCCCTGTCTCTGATCTCAAGTGACCCTTCTCTCTCTCCCTCTCTGCAGGACTTTATCTTATCCTTTCCCTATTAGAACCTCTGTGTGTGTGTGTGTGTTTTGTAGGTATTTTTTTTCTCATATATTTCAGATTCTTTAATCCTTATATATTTTTTTCTTCCCTATCTATCTATCTATATATTTATTTATCTATCTATCTATCTATCTCCTTTAGTCTCCTTTAGTCTTCTTCTCTCCATTATCAGCATCTCTCTCTCTCTCTCTGTCCCTACGAACGTTATGTAATCTATTATCAGTCCTTCCCTCAACTGTTTATATCCACTTTTCTTTCTCCTATTTCTTCCAGCCTTTTCTTCCTGTCTTACAATCCTCCCTAATCTTCTTTCCCAATTTTCCTTTATCTTTCTCTTATTCTGAGACGCATCAGTATGCAGGATTACAGAGATTAAATATCTGACGATATGATGAATCTGTGTCATTCTTAACTTCTTGTATAGGATTATAGGATTTCCAACAACAGTTTATTGAAATAAACAACTCTCTCTCTCTCTCTCTCTCTCTCTCTCTCTCTCTCTCTCTCTCTCTCTTTGTCTTTCTCTCTCTCTCTCTTTCTGCTGAAACTTGTGTAGAATTCACGAGGTTTTGTTCCCATTGGGGCACTGGAGGAGATCATGACGTAATTGTTGGGTGCCGGGAACGGTCAACTTGGGAGAGAGAGAGAGAGAAAGAGAGAGACACTGCAGATATAATAAACAGATAACATTGGTTTACCTACTTCCCATACATATACAGCCTTAATTAAGCAAGTAATTATATATCATATTTGATTTATTACATGGGTGTGCATTGAATCATAATAAAAGAACCTGTGTCTCATTACTTACGATATAAAAACTAGCTAATTACAAACATTCTGGCATATTGGTAGAGAGTAGACAGAGAGGGAGGTACAGTCAGTCATAAAAATGCGTGGACCTTATCTATTTATAATTATGGAAGTATATCTCCGGAAACAAATATATGAATACAACTCTCAATACATCAACTACAGAACAATATAAACTGGTCATTGAATAGCAAGTGCCATCGAAAAACCAATCCAGATAGTTATAATTGCATAAAAAAACATAGGAGTCCACCATTTTTTATAAGTGACTGTGCTATGCGTGAATGTGTGTGTGAAGGTCCCCCCTCCCCCTTCCCAAGCCAATCCCCCCCCCCCCTCCCCACATACACACACACACACACACACACACACACATAACGGGCAAGCAAAAGAGCAAGAGTTGAAACGAAGCTTCGAGAGATAGAGTGAGGGAGGGATTGAAGGAGTTACACCATTCCTGTCTCGCCTTATCTCGCCTGGTCTCGCAGCGTGTACAAAGGAATTTCATCTCGCATATTAACTCGGTAAAACATCTACACTATTGGGAGCGTTTAAGATCACTGAAACTGTACTCGTTGGAACGTAGAAGAGAACTTTACCTAATACTATACACGTGGAAAATCGCAGAGGGTTTAGTACCAAACCTATACATACCCCGATATTCATGAAATTCAGTGATAGAAGAGGCTGGGAATGCGATATCCCCCGGATGAATAAACGGGGTGCTATTGGCTCTCTGCGAGAGGGTTGGGTATCACGCAGAGGACCACGTCTCTTCAACAAACTCCCACGGCGAGTAAGAGACATGAGAGGCGTCTCTTTAGACAACTACAAGAGAACCCTCGATGTCGAACTGCACAAAGTGCCAGACGAGCTCATCTTCGCAGGGGAGCGTGCTGCCCCTTTGAACAGTCTGCTGCACCAAATCAACCCCCAGAACGAGGGTCGATACACTCCTCAGTGCCACTAGGAGTGTGGCGAACTCAACCATAGGTGACCATAGGTAGGTAGGTAGCGTCTCGTGTTCCCTCCTGGCGTCCAGATGTACGAGACAGTGACGGGACCTTGGACTTTGAGGCACTGTTCAGTCGCTTCACAGTTTTGTCCTGTAGACTCGCACCCAGAAGTCACGTCATACCTTCGCGAATGGATCTATAATTTTTCTCTGTGTAAGTCTATGTGTAACATTAACAATTGGATATTCTATGTATTTGTTATTTTTTCATAAACTAGCTACCTCTTGATAAATGTACTTAGCTTAGGAAAGGACCTCTTGCACTGAAAATAATTATAGTTGTTTTTAATCATATTATTCTTAGAGGATCAATGCTATGCTGAGTAAAATCGTTTGGTTATAACATGCATACATTAAATAAAGACCATCTAATTAAATTGGTTAAATTTTAAGATTACATCACTCGTTTGTTCACTTGATAATTTTTTAAGTAACCTACCTGTTAATTGTTCTTATTAGCTATGCAGACTAAAAATTAAGGAAAATGTACACAGTTGAAGTTAATGATAGGTGTCAATAATTGAATGTAAATAGACAACGAATGTATCATATCATTGGAGTGCCAATATTATTAAGGAGCTTCTTAATGGGGCAGAAAAACACGAACAGTATACAATAAATGGGGTTTATTTATACAAATAGAGAGCAGACACAATATATACATTTTACAATACAGTATACAATCACAATATACAAGAGTACATATACAACTATATCTTGGCCTCTCGGTAGCTCTGGCAAGTCCCGTTAGGCGTTAATAGTTCCAAGGTGACCCTTGTGCTGGATAGTCCTAGGGGTAGCATGGTAAGGGAGGGTCAGAGCAGGAGCTTGGGGTGGGAGTAGGTCAGCACGGGAGTATAGAGTGCCTGGGTCAGTGGGATTAACGGGACAGGTAGCCATGGGAATCAAAGGTGGTGGCTGGGAACAAAAGGGGAATGGGGGGGTAGTCTGCGTCGTGGCAACTAAACTTCTGTTTTAACTTCAGGCACAAGGGGAATGGGCGGTGGTTTGAGGCATGGCGACCAGACTTCTGCTAGGGGTGGTTATCTGAGTCGTGGCGACTAGACTCGGTTATATTTCAACTGGCGGTAAATTGACATGTCACCAGTTTGATCATGCAGCTATTACGACGATGTTGTTGCGAAATATGTTGGGAATTATGAAAATTTGGCCTTATTATGACTCAGAGACATAGTAGTTTCATATTTTTCCATTATGTATCAAGAAATCAGTTGCTATGGGATTCAATTTACCGTCAGCCGAAATAAAACCGCCTATAAACTTCAGCTACTACAGATATTGTGGCTGCTTCAGGAACTTCAGCTTCAGGTACACTGGCTGGAAATGTGGTCTCAGTCGTGGTGACTAGAGTTCTGCTATAGGCGGTGACCTAGGTCATGGCGACCAAATGTCAGTTCAGGAACACTGCAGCTTCAGGAACAAGACTCTCAGGAATGATGACTTCTACTACAGGGGCATGGCTGCTTGAGGAACAACACTTTCAGGAATTATGACTGCTCCAGTAGGAACATGGTTGTCTTAGGAACAAAATTCTTCAGGAACAATAACACAGCTGCTTCAGGAACCAGACTTCAGACTTCGGTTTATTCCCTGGTCACAGGAGAACTATTTCGTCAAACTTGGAGAGGTTTGGGCCTTTCCTCTTCCCATTGTCTGCTTTGTTCATCAAAATAGTCGTCAGGTTCTTCAGGCAAGATTAGCGTCCTCAATTACCTTAATTCAAGATACTTCTGGGGCAGCTCCACTTCCAGAGGCAAGGGCAGCAGGCTATTGAGAATGCCTAACTGTTTTTCAGAAGTGCCAGGGTTGTCAGCCCTGGGTCTACCATTTCCCTTTTTAGAAAGGTCCCTTGTATTGCCTTTGCCGTTTGCCGAGCTGGGAAATTGGTGCTGCAGATGAAGGTCGGGGGTGGAGGAGAGAGGCTTAAACTCTTGGTGAGTCTGCGAACCTGTGTGTTTGGTGAATGAATGAATGAATGAATATAGAAAAGGTGGGTGAGGGTGAAAGAAGGGAAGTTTTTATTGGTTAAGTAGGAGAGACAGTGATAATAGTGGGAGAAATAGGGTGTCGGGGCTTGACCCAACGTGCGTGAGTTGAATAATTGAGCTGGGGTTGAGTTGATTTAGTTGGAGAAGTTACTTTAATGAGATTCAGGATGGCTTGCGAGAAGGGGGCAAGGGATGGGGAGCAAGTTAATTTTTGGGTGGTATAAAATCGAAAGTGCTTGCATGTTTTGGGGTTATATTTTTGGGTAGTAGTATTCGAAAATGGTATAGGGGGAGGTAATTTTGGGTGGCATTGAGTCAAAAGGGGTACTGCTGGGGAAGTCTGTCAGTGGCAGAACCTGTAAGAAGGCTGTACTGTTATTATTATAGGAGTTACGTTAAAAGGTTGTTGTCTTGTACTTTGTCTGTGAAATTATACATTTTAATGGGAAGTGAAGCTAGGAATCTAGGTCACGAGTGGTAGGGAGGCTGGACTGTGGACGAGCCGGCATGACCCACCTCCTCTACCAATCCTGATTTTAAGTGAATATTGGAATGGGTGCCTCTCTGTTGTTGGGGTGAAGGAGGTTTGACAAGGGGCGGGGGGATGTAAAATTATGTTGAAAATTTGGATGAAGTTATCATGAAAGGTCTCAAGTTTTATCATTTGCTTTTCTGCTAATTGCTGCCAATAAGTATTTAGAGGGGGGATGTGGGCTAGATTGTGAAGATGTTGTGCCGTCTGGAACTCATACCACTGAGTCCCGAACATCCACCTCAGTGCTTTATTTTGTATTCTTTGATATTTTAGTTGGTTGGTAGGGGCCGAAAGTGAAATGCTGAGTGGGACGTAGCACAAAAGAGGTCTTATAAGTGCTTTGTATAAGTGAAGCTTGGTTTTTATTGAGGCATTTCTGAATCGATAGATGGTTTGTAGTGATTTTGATGCAATGGCAATGGAAGTTTGTGCTTGTTTGTGGAATCGGATGTTTTTGTCGAATGTGAGGCCGAGTACTTTGTTTGTGGGAGAGACATTTATTTGTGTGCGGTTAGGGACAGGTGCTCGGGAGTTCTGGAATAAGGGTCTTGGGCGGAGATGTCCCTTGGCAAAGTATGTGACGTGTGATTTTTGAGGATGAGCCTGAATCAGCCATTTTTGCTCCCATTGTGCTACTTTGTCAAGTTCTCTTTGAGCTCTGTTTGTCAATGCGTCTATTGTGTCTGCTCTTATTATTTGCGTCACGTCGTCTGCGTACATTACTGTGAGAGAGTCATTGTGAGTGGGGTTGGGAAAGTCATTTGGGTATAGGATGTAGAGGGTAGGAGCGAGCACTGAGCCTTGAGGTACGCCTGCGTTTAGTGCAAATGAATCTGAATAAAGATTAGAAAACTTAATTTTGGCTGTTCTATTATCCAAAAAGTTGCAGAGAAGTTTCTGAGTAATTAATGGGAAGTTGAAATTTTCGCAGATTTTGTACTTCAAGCCTTCGTGCCACACTGTGTCAAAAGCTCGTTTTATGTCCTTTGTAATTAAGGCTGTCTTGTTTTTTCGTCGGGACTGTTTGTTTATGTGAAGGTAGTTTGTGATAATGTTTAGTGCTTCTTGTGTCGATCTGTGTTGTCTAAAACCAAATTGCATGTTCGTGAGGAGTCCTTCGTCTTCGAGAAATAGTCTGAGTCGGTGGTTTATGATACGTTCTAGAGTCTTCCCAAGAGTCTCAAGTAGACTAATGGGTCTGTAGTTTAGTGGATTAGTCTTGTCTTGGTTTTTCTTGGGAATGAGGATAATGGTCGCTGTCTTGAAGCAGACGGGAAAGTAGCCTGATGCCAGGATGGCGTTGTAGAGGCGAGTGAGTGCTGTTATGAAAGTGTTAGGTAGGTGCTTTACAAGGTGGTGATTAATACCCGTGGCACCAGGCGCCTTTCTCCGTGTTTTAGACAGGATGAATTTGACTTCGTCTGGCACAATGGGAGCAGTGAGTATCGTTTGAGGGTCAAGTGTGTTTAGGTTAATGTGTGTGTCATGGGAGATGTTGTCAGGGATGGTAGTGAGATGTTGTTCTATATTGCGGATGTGTTGTTCGGCAGGCCTTTCAATGGGGTGTGGGTGGTATACTTGTTGCCATGTCTGTTTAAATGTATCTGTGATAGCCCTAGGATCAGTAATTTTGTTGCCATTAACAGTGAGGGAGGATGTTCTGGGAGTGGTATTACCTTTTAAACGTTTTATATGTTGCCAGAATTCCCAGGGCTTAGTTTTCCTGTTTTGTTCTGCTGAGTGTACTAGGTGAGTCCAGTGAGCGTCATGATCAGATTGCAGGCTGTTAAGGATGTGAGTTCTGAGGTTGGAGAGATCGTAACGTACTCGGCCTGGTATGTGGTTGTGTTTGTTCTGTTCGAATCGACGACGATAGCACACTAGGAGTCGTTGTGTTCTGATGGAGGGTCTGAAAGTGTGTTTGATTTTGTATGTAGTTTTTGGGATGGTTGTGTTGGCTGCATTTATGATTTTGTTCTGTAGGTTCTCAATTTGTTGGTCTATGTGTGTGTAGTGTTGTCCCTCATAGTCGTGTATGTAGTTGTCTTCTGATAAAATGTTTTTGAATTCTTCCCAGTTTGCTTGTGAGTAGTTAAAATGAGATTGACATGGGACTTGAATTGGATTTGAAGAAATTGACATGAAAACTGGGATGTGATCTGATCCTGAAAGTGGCCCTGGGGAAATATCATGATGGAATATATTAAAAGCTTGGTTTGAAAAAATTAAGTCAGGTTTACCATTACCGTTTGGTGTGAAAACTGTGTTGAAATCTGGGCCTTGAAAAGTTAATCTTTTGTGGTTGTGTAGTGCTAATAGTTGAATTCCACGTTGATTAATGGTATTATGTTGGAAAGCTTGGTGTCTAGCGTTAAAGTCTGCAAGTATAAGTGTAGGTGCATTGTTATTGAATAAGGTATTTAAGTCTGTGTAAGGGATGTAGGTATTGGGTCTGACATATGTGGTGGCAACTATGAGGGGTCCCAGTGTTGTGTGTGTTTTAACTGCAAGGAAATGCTTGTATGTCCAGTCTGTGATGAATTCGTGTTGAATGGTGCTTTTTATCATGATTGCAACTCCATCGTTGGCATCGCCGTCGGTCTGTCGTGTTGTGTAACCAAAGAATCTAATTTTATGTGTGTTGTACGTACAGGTGCTGTTAATTAGTATTATGTCTGGGTCATTATCTAAAATTAATTGTGTGAGTAGGTGTCTGTTAGTGTAGTAGTGTCTTATGTTGAATTGGATGACTCTTAACATGATGGGGTATCGTGAAGTGAGCTATGTGTGGGGAAGTGGGGGGATGGTGGGGCCCGGGTTGGAGAGGGAGAGGATGAGGAGCGGACTCCTCCAAAAGATGGAGATTTGGAGGTAGATTTGGTGTTTTTCTTGGGGTTTCGACTTTACGTGACTTTGACCGAGAACGGTTTAATTCAGGGGAGGATATCTCAGCTGGACTGGTGGGTTTCCGTTTTAGAGGAGATTGGGGAGGAATGGTGGGCGTTTTTGGTGTAGGAGGGGGTGGGGGAGGCATGAAGGATGTTGGGGTAGTAAGGTTAGGAAGGTCAGGGTCAGATGCATTGAGAGTTGGGTCAGTGAAATTTGTGAGGGGGGGGGGGGGGGGGGGGGTTGGGTAGGGGGATCTTGAGGTTCATTTTCAGTGGTGAGAGGGATTGACATTTCAGGGATTTCGTTGGCGCTTGGGGGTTGAGGAATAGGGGTAGTGGAGGATGAGTTGGAGGTAGAGGTTGAGGGTAGTGGAATAGGAAGAGGAGTGGCTGAGAGAGATGGATTGTGAGAGTTCTTGCTATGCTGGAACCAAGACTCAGGGATCATGATGGCAGGGAGATTGTGGGCAGTCAGGCCATCATTTAGGAGCTTGTTAAACTGTGGGGTGACTTTTTGGTTCGTGAGGTGGAGTGCAACATTAACAAGGACTGAAGTTTGGGCGAATATTTCGCGGTTGAACAATGGGCCGGGAGGATTGATGTTGGGTGGGGTAGGGGGGGAGGATTGAGGGATGTGTGAGGTGGTCGCTGAAGCATATGATTTGGCAGTGACTGGATGGGATGAGAATAAAGGACGAGTTGGTGTTAAATCCAGGCCTTATAAGGCCCAGGTCTGGATCGAGAGGATATTTTCTGGCATGGTAGAGTTGACCAATCATGTCCTGGGACTTGGTCCATCATTTCTCTCCTGATCCTGAGCCCTGGTGATGGTTGGTAGCTATGGCTGGTCCTGGATCTGGGGATTCCCCAGGCTGACCCTGGAAAGAATCTAGGAGGTGATGCTGTCTTGGCTGGCCAGTCGGGAGTCTTTGAATAATTTGCTTCCACTCTCGTGGTTTGGGAGTAGGGGCGGGGTGCCCCTACCTTCAGCTGCATGAGGGGTATGGGTGCTGGAGAAGTCCTTTGGTGGTCACCCTGTTTCATGCACCGTGCCATCGCCTCCTTGCCTGTGGAATTTTGGTGGACGTAAATGGTCGATTTGATCATGGGTATGGCCTGGGGTGTCGTCTGCAGTGTCCAGGATTTGTGGAGGTCTTGCTTATCAATCATCAAATAATTATTATGTATTCCTTTTTAGCCATTATTATTTTTACTTTATATACTGCTAATAGTAAAACATAAGATTCCACATAATTATTTGTGTCCATTATCCCCCGTCATATTGTTCTTATCTCTATTAGTGTCTGTTTGGGATTACCCTGTATAGATTCTTCTGCCTACTCTCCTCGTTAAATGTATTTTAGTTTCGCACAACCTCTTCAACCATTTCCTCATTATTATATCTTGTGATCATTAAATATTTTGATGGTTAGCCTACAAATGGTTATTGTTTTGCCCGGCTATAGTAATTACAGTTCGTGATATAGTCTTTACTAAAATCCAGATATGGACTTATAGACCGTAAATAAACTCAACAGGAACTCCCCGAAAACGTTCTTAATATCACAATAAGTATTCAACTAGGTACTACAGACTCAATGACAACACACAGGAGAGCTATACACACAAGTTTATTCAAAGGCATAGAAATATATCTTCAGATATAGGCTTGGTTTATATGGATATTTCGGGCTATAATATTACCTTATTAATTATGGGAATTATTAGGTAATAGGCGAATGTATACTAGCAAAATAGACGAAGATGAGATCAATATTAATTCAGTGTTGGTAATATACAAACAGGAAATATGCAATTAAATAAACATGTGACCTATAGCATCAACCCTTAATTTAATAATGATGGGGGTCGAGTGTCTTACGTGAATGAAACAGCAATAAATATAAATATTAATATTCTCTATATACAAGAGAATGAATGAGTTGAGAGTAAAAACAAATACACAAGCAGTGAGCGAGATGTACTAGGTGGGGCGCGCGCGCTTAAGCTAGGTAAAGGTTCTTCAGGTAAACGCGACCTTTAATCAGCTAGCGTGTCAGGTCAATAACTTTACTGCGCGGTTGGAAAATACAATTCTGGTTTGCGTAAATATGAACTTATTCTCAGAGATATTACAATGAAACTGGGGGTAAGGTATTGCTTATTTATTTTCACAATTTACTATGTATGTAACTCAAATTAGGTAATTTTTTATTTGAACTGTATATTCACTTCAATCGAACGTATGCGATAATTACGAACTCGGTCGAGGAATTCAGATGTAAAGTTATTAATATAATTATAACTGAATTAAGGATAAATAAATACTAACTGGATATAAAGACAAAGTCTAAATAATCAAAGGTGATTAATTAGTAGATGTCCTGGCAACGCTTATAATGGTAATAGCGTAAGGAATAAATTAACAAGATATTAATTATGTTAACAGTGACGCACAAGACGAAGTTGTACTATGAAAATACTCAGAAGGGTATTAACAAGAGATCTGAACGGGTTAACAGAGTCATATGAAGAATTCACCTTGGCAAGTGGTGTATTCGAGATGATGAATAGATGAATAGAAACACATAGTTCTCCAAAAAAATCTCTCCCCACTCTTGTTTGCAAATATCCAAGGCCTAAAAAACAGAACTACAAACAAAGTACCATTTATTAGGGGCCTGCTAGAAGAAGGAAACGTTATATTTGCGGCTCTCACAGAAACTCACATTAAAGATCAAGAGGATAGTGAAGTATGGATTCCTGGTTATAACCTACACAGAGCGGACAGAACGCATAGAACACGTGGAGGTGTAGCCTTGTACATCCACGACTCACTGATATGTACTGAATTCCATAAATTTAGCAGTTATTGTAACATACAGGCCTCCGGACTCATCCCTAGAAGAATTCAAAACCCAGCTCAACAAAATAAAAAAGTGGAAGCACTGGGGAACCCAACACCAAATATTATGTGGCTAGGAGACTTTAACCTACCTAACATTAAATGGAGACAAGTAGAAAACCAAGTAGTGGCAAATAACCCCATGGAAGCAAATCCGAGAGAGCTTTTTACACTTTGCGACTATTTTAGTCTTAACCAGCATATTGCCGAACCCACACGGGAAAACAATATCTTAGACCTTGTCTTCACTAACAATGACTCTCTAGTACACAGCATAAACATATCGGACACAACATACTCAGATCATAAATTAATTGAGATCAAAACAACCTTAGCAAGTGTTCAGACAACCTCAGAATCGAGACCAAGAACCGGCCCTTTCAGTAAATTTAACTTCAATAACAAAAATATTAGGTGGCAAGAGGTAAATCAAGAAATGGAGGAAATAGACTGGGAAGATTTAATGAATAACCTGACACCTGCAGAATGTCTTGTCCTAATAACAGAAATCATGACCCAAATCTGTAGCCACCACATACCTGAAAGACAAACAAGACGAAGAAGCAAACAAGATCGGGAAAGAAGGAAGCTGTACAGAAGAAGAAAATTACTCACACAACGACGCACACATCAAAATCTACAGGATAGGCAAAAGGCCAAAATAGATAGAGAAATTGTGGAAATTGAACATAGGCTAAGAATATCATATGAACTACAACATATGGAAGAGGAGAGGAAAGCTATTGCAGGTATAAAGGAAAATTCCAAGTACTTCTTTTCATATGCCAAACTAAAGGCTAAATCAGCATCAAACATCGGCCCACTAAGCAAAGGGGATGGGTCATTCACAGGGGACAAAAAGGAAATGAGCAAACTCTTACGCCGGCAGTATGAAATGGCCTTCAGTGAGCCTGATGAAACAAAAGCCATCAGAGACCAAAATATATTTTTCATGGAAACCTCCCCCACGGAAACCCCCAGATGCTGGATATTGATTTCGGTCCAAAAGACATAGAAGAGGCCATTTCCAACATGCCATCCCACTCGGCACCAGGCCCGGACTCATGGAATTCGATCCTAATGAAGAAATGTAAGGAAAACCTCTCAAAACCCCTGGCTGTAATGTGGAGAAGGAGTCTAGACACTGGTGAAATACCAGATAGCTTAAAAAACGCAATAATTGCCCCACTGCATAAAGAAGGGAGTAAAGCACTACCAAAAAACTACCGCCCGGTAGCTCTAACCTCCCACATCATTAAAGTTTTCGAGCGAGTCCTGCGAAGCAAAATCTCAGCTTTCATGGAGGCAAATGAACTACACAACACCAGTCAACATGGGTTTAGAGCAGGAAGATCATGTCTCTCACAACTTTTGGAACATTATGACAAAATTCTTAAAGCGCTAGAAGAAAAGAAAAATGTTGATGTCATCTACACCGATTTTGCTAAGGCATTTGATAAATGTGACCCACTATCACCCACAACCACACTTAGCTCACCACATAACCCCTCGCAGCCCCAGCCACACCTACTGGGATTGTCTACACCAGTGTGCAGATATTATCTGGAAAGAAGGTGCTACTTTGGTCAAAAGGGCCAATATAATGGGAATTCATGTAGATATGCTCATCCCAAAATTTGCAACAACATAACCAGTCATGGAAAATGTAGATTGGTGAAACCTGCAAATACCACCACCCATCCCTTTACAAGACATCACTTGAGAACAAACCTGCTACAATATGAAATGCCCAGCTTTTCATATTAAAGGGACTTGGAGATATTCTAGACCTAACACGAATGGTAGCCCAAAAAACTCTCTAGCTATGCAAGGACGAGACAGAGGAAAAAGGCAAGGAGGGAAAGGGCAGACGAAGATGAAGAGACTGAGGGAGATGGAAGAGCACATAGAACACCTCGAGCACCTCCTGGCCTCCCAAGAGTGGCAAATACATCCCGAAGACTATTAGGTACACATAGTACTCCAAACAATCCCTCCCCAATCTTGTTTGCAAATATCCAAGGCCTAAAAAATAGAACCACGAACAAAGTACCATTTATTAGGGGCCTGCTAGAAGAAGGAAACGCTATATTTGCGGCTCTCACAGAAACTCACATTAAAGATCAGGAAGATAGTGAGGTATGGATTCCTGGTTACAACCTACATAGGGCTGACAGAACGCATAGATCACATGGAGGTGTAGCCTTGTACATACATGACTCACTGATATGTACTGAATTCCTAAATAACAGTAATGAAGTGGTGGAAATACTTGGAGTTAAAATAGAATCCCTAAATTTAGCAGTTATTGTTACATACAGACCTCCAGACTCATCCCGAGAAGAATTCAAAACCCAGCTCAACAAAATAAAATCAGAAGTGGAAACCCTGGGGAACCCAACACCAAAATGGCTAGGAGACTTTAACCTACCAAACATTAAATGGAGACAACTAGAAAACCAGTTAGTGGAAACTAACACCGGAGAAGCAAATACTAATACGAGAGAGCTTTTTGAACTTTGCGATTTTTTTAGTCTTACCCAACATATTGCTGAACCCACACGGGAAAACAATATCTTAGACCTGGTCTTTACTAACAATGACTCTCTAGTACACAGCATTAACATATCGGACACAACATACTCAGATCATAAATTAATTGAGATCAAAACAACCTTAGAAAGTGTACAGACAACCTCAGAATCGAGAACAAAAACCGGCCCCTAGAGTAAATTTAACTTCAATAACAAAAACATTAGGTGGGAAGAGGTAAATCAAGAAATGGAGGAAATAGACTGGGAAGATTTAATGGATAACCTGACACCAGCAGAATGTCTAGTCTTAATAACAGAAACCATGACCCAAATCTGTAGCCACCATATACCTGCAAGACAAACAAAACGAAGAAGCAAACATGATCGGGAAAGGAGGAGGCTGTACAGAAGAAGAAAATTACTCGCACAAAGACGCACGTATCAAAATCTACAGGATAGGCAAAAGGCCGAAATAGATAGAGAAATTGTGGAAATTGAACAAAGGCTAAGAATATCATATGAACTACAACATATGGAAGAGGAGAGGAAAGCTATTGCAGGTATAAAGGAAAATTCCAAATACTTCTTTTCATACGCCAAACAAAAGGCTAAAACAAAATCAAACATCGGCCCACTGAGCAAAGGGGACGGGTCTTTCACAGGGGACAAAAAGGAAATGAGCGAACTCTTAAGCAGGCAGTATGAAATGGCATTCAGTGAGCCTGATGAAACAAAAGTCATCAGAGACCAAAATATATTTGTCATGGAAACCTCCCCCACGGAAACCCCTCAGATGCTGGATATTGATTTCGGTCCAAAAGACATAGAAGAGGCCATTTCCAACATGCCATCCCACTCGGCACCAGGCCCGGACTCATGGAATTCGATCCTAATGAAGAAACCCCTGGCTATAATGTGGAGAAGGAGTCTAGACACTGGTGACATACCAGATAGCTTGAAAAACTTAATAATTGCCCCACTGCATAAAGGAGGGAGTAAAGCACTACCAAAAAACTACCGCCCGGTAGCTCTAACCTTTCACATCATTAAAGTTTTCGAGCGAGTCCTGCGAAGCAAAATTTCAACATTCATGGAGGCAAATGAACTACACAACACCGGTCAACATGGGTTCAGAGCGGGAAGATCATGTCTCTCACAACTTTTGGAACACTATGACAAAATTCTTAAAGCGCTAGAAGAAAAGAAAAACGTTGATGTCATTTACACCGATTTTGCTAAGGCATTTGATAAATGTGACCATGGTATAAATAGCCCACAAACTGAAAGCAAAAGGTATAACTGGGAAAATCGGACAGTGGATATACAATTTCCTCGTAAACCGAAAACAATCAGTAGCAGTAAACCAAGTCACATCTAAGCCTTCGGATGTCAAAAGCTCAGTGCCCCAAGGAACAGTGCTAGCGCCCCTTCTGTTCCTCATACTAATTTGCGACATAGATACCAACACACAAGAGGACACGGGCCGACTGCAGGAAGACATGAATGTAGTGTTCCAGTGGACCAGGGAAAACAACATGCAATTCAATGAAGAAAAATTCCAATTAATACGGTACGGAGATAATAATGGTGTTAAAGAAATTACAAATTACTTAACAGAATCTAACCACATAATAGAACGGAAAGACAGTGTGAAAGACCTTGGGGTATTAATGTCTGAAAATATGGGTTTCAAAGTACATAACCAGGTCAAAGTGGCGGCTGCAAAACGTCTAACGGGTTGGATTCTGCGTACTTTTAAAACACGCGGTGAATTACCTATGATAACGCTCTTCAAATCCCTAGTGCTACCGCGGCTTGAATACTGTAGCGTATTAACATCCCCATACAAAGCAGGTGAAATAAATGACGTAGAGAGTGTACAAAGAAATTTCACTTCGCATATAAGTTCGATAAAACATCTACACTATTGGAAGCGTTTAAGAGTACTGAATCTGTACTCACTGGAACGTAGAAGAGAACGTTACCTAATAATATACACGTGGAAAATCGCAGAGGGTTTAGTACCAAACCTACATACTCCAATAGTCATGAAATTCAGTGATAGGAGAGGCTGGGAATGCGAAATCCCCCGGATGAATAACAGGGGTCATATGGGCTCTCTGCGAGAGGGCTGCTTATCACACAGAGGCCCACGTCTCTTCAACAAACTCCCACGGCGAGTAAGAGACATGAGGGACATCTCGTTAGACAACTTCAAGAGAGCCCTAGATGTCGATCTGCAAAAAGTGCCAGACGAGCCCATCCTCGCAAGGGAGCGAGCTGTCGCTTCAAACAGTCTACTGCACCAAATCACCACCCATAACGAGGGGCGTCGCGCTCCTTGGTGCCGCTAGAAGAGTGGCGAACACATCATAAGGTATCATAAGGTATAATAGCCCACAAATTAAAAGCAAAAGGTATAACGGGGAAAATCGGACGGTGGATATATAATTTCCTCGTAAACCGGAAACAATCAGTAGCATTAAACCAAGTCACATCTGAGCCTTCGGATGTAAAAAGCTCAGTGCCCCAAGGAACAGTGCTACTAGCACCGCTTCTGTTCCTCATTCTAATTTGCGACATAGATACCAACACAAGACACAGTACGGTGTCATCTTTTGCGGATGACACAAAACTAAGCAACCCACAACGAGGGGTGATGCGCTCCTCGGTGCTGCTAGGAGAGTGGCGAACACAACCTAAGGTAACCTAAGGTAAGGTAAGATGGAAAATTTAGATAAAAGTTCTATGCAATGCTAGAATTCCTAGATCATAAGAATCAAAATTATCTACATCAATACTCGCATGAACGAAAATATTAATTCATACAATAAACACAACAACGATTAAGTAATCGGATGAGAAATGGGGGACTTGGAAAGTATATAACTTGGGTAATAATAAGTTTTACACTGGGATAAATTAATTATGAAATTGGGTGTAGGTTCTAGGTAATTAGTTATGAATTAAGAAGGGAATCTAGACACGATATACACATCAACCTCAACTTACAACATATATAACAGAATACATATATTAGGAAAATCTGTGAGTACGTGGCGTGATAAATGAAGGAACACAAGTATATAACGTATGCGTAGGACGTTCTAGAGGATATTTAAACAGGAGTAATATAGGATCTTGAACACAAGTCTTAGACAAGATTTACTATTAATTTCAGAAGGATTAACAGGTACGCAATTACAAGATCTTGGGCACAGATCTGTTTATAATCACACGCTTACACGATTTACATATTTTAACCTATACCTCGACAACAATAATCCCAACTCAAGATATACAGAGGCACTTAGGGTAAGTTTGGAGGGTAGTGAGAGAGCAGGGCTGGCCGACGTAGAGCGTAGGTTCTAGGGCAGCACCTTAGGAGGGTAGGGTGTCACTTGAGCAGTACTTCAGGTTCCAGACGTCAGAGGGCACCACAGGTCGAGCACTTTCACTGGCAGGGGGCAGGGCTGGGCCAAGCTTTAGCTGTGGTTAGCTGTCCTGTCCTTTTCAGGCTAAGTACAGTACCGCAGTGGAGGTTTGCATACTTTCCTCCTAAATCTTTGAAGCAATATCTGACTTAATTCTTGACTCTCGTTTATACAGTCTCGTGGCAATAGGGGTATTGTGAATTCGTTGTGATGAAGTTGTGAGGTTACATACTAATAGTAGACATGGCTGGGTAATATATATAGGTGTACTTATATACTAGGTAACATATTTATATCATACAAAGCATTTATTTATCCTATTCTGGGAGAAATCTTACTTATTAGGATTACATCATCCTCCAGACTCTTAGACATACTTGTGTATTGCTGGCCTATTAGTGCTTCTTGTCTGGAGGTTATTGGATCTACAGGACCGGCATAACTGGTACTCCTGCTCAGGTCCATTTATATCTGTAAGCTTCTGGTCGCTTGTGTTCAACTTGCATAAACAATGCTTCATCATATTGCAGATCTGGGGATGGAGGGAATGCTGTCCTGTCATTGGCTGGTGTGTGGCTGGTGTGGTTTGAAAGCAAGGCTGTGGTTGGCTGGAGCAGTTTCCCATGTTCATAACTGCTGTTTGATGTGATAGAAAATGAGGGGCTCTAGGTGATAGGGGTGGCTCCTGCATTTTCTTGCTTCTTCGTTGTTTCCTGGTTATGGGTTTGGCTGGTGGACCCAGCTGCAGGCTGGCAATTCTGCAACTGGTTGTTGCATTTGGTGGTAGCAACCCCGTCATTTCAGTTATCCTACAAGTTCTGCTTCTCTCTGTAACGGTTATTTAGTGTTCATGTCCTTTAGTTATTGTCTCAATCATTTCATATCCATATATTGCTTCACCATTTGTGTAACTATCCCTTGCCCACTTTTAACATTGCCAAGCACTTTCTTCTCAACAATTGTCTATTCATATATCATGCAGCCACTGTACTATATCATAAACTCTTTTATTTTTCCATCTTAAACCCATATTTATTATTTGTAATCTATTTATATACAAATTTGTTCAATCATATCTGTCTTTTTATCAGTATCGCCTGTGGCCCTCAAATATTTTCCTGTGCATATGTGTGTGACCGCTCTCCTCGTTAAAGTTTATGCCCTACTCCTAGAACTTTTGTTGATTCTTTAGCCCTTTCCATATTAGCATATCCTATATCTATTTTATCAATATAGGTTTTGATCGTAATGTAAGCTACTGTATTTCCAAGAAATTGTTTCTACGTGATTGCATTGTTCTTTAGCGTTAGATTTATCAATTATTTTTGTGTTTTCTGCAACTCTTTCCCAATAATATTTCCAGTATCATAATATTTATAGTATGATTATTCGCAATTTCCCTGTATATAAGTAAAATGTATCTGACCTTTTAATATAATGTTCTCATCCAATTAAATTTTCTCCTTGACCATTTTGTGATGTGTTTGTTCAGTTATTGCCAGACATTGGTGGTGCAGTGTATTCAAACATTGGTGGTGCAGTGTATTCAAACATTGGTGGTGCAGTGTATTAAAACATTGGTGGTGCAGTGTATTCAAACATTGGTGGTGCAGTGTATTCAAACATTGGTGGTGCAGTGTATTCAAACATTGGTGGTGCAGTGTATTCAAACATTATTGCCAGACATTGGTGGTGCAGTGTATTCAAACATTTCCGTCACGAATTGTTTAGAAATTATGATTGTGCTTAATTTGAAGTCAACGATCATCGTTTCGAATATATTCGTGTAGTATTTTTGCAAATGAGTTATAAGATTTCTCTATAATTTTAGCAAGACATAACTCCATAAATCACTTGAAAAAAACTCTCACAGCTATTTAGGTTTACTGCAGGTGTATTTGGTGGTAATTTAGTTTCAAATATAGAGAAAAGGGTAACACAATAGTTTGAAATGTGTTTGATGACATATGAACCATTATAATAACTGCGAATATCTTGCCATATTTGTACAGTCGCTCCTAAAAGTCGCCTATCATCTTCATAACACAAGTTTGCGCTCTTGATATAAAACAAAATTTATCCTTAACAACACAGAACAAACCATGAACATTTATGACTTTCTTCTAGCCTGTTAAGGATTTCCAAGTTCAAATCTAGGAAAAAGGACTCGAGTTTCTAACATGAGTGTACACAGTCAAAAACATATGTGCTTATAAAGCTTGAAATGGGAATGTAAAGTTTTCCTTTTATATATTTATAAAATATATTGACAGAAATAAACCCCTCTAATATAAGAATAGACATTAGACAGGTATGTCACTATCTACTGTATATACCCAATGATTGTATATACCTTTTAGACAGGTATGTCACTATCTACTGTATATACCCAATGATTGTATATACCTTTTAGACAGGTATGTCACTATCTACTGTATATACCCAATGATTGTATATACCTTTTAGACAGGTATGTCACTATCTACTGTATATACCCAATGATTGTATATACCTTTTAGACAGGTATGTCACTATCTACTGTATATACCCATTGATTGTATATACCTTTTTCATACCCATTGATTTTTACTATTTGGTAGTAGCTTCTATCATCAGCTATTTTCATGCATGACATGGGTTCTTGTCGTTAACACCACCACCACTCCTCCTCCTCCTCCTGGTGATGGTGGTGGTGGTGGTGGTGGTGGTGCTGCTAGGTAATCCAGGTAAAAGGTCGGTAACGAGGAATAAAGTGGGTGACGTGGGGATAAATATAATTTGTCATAACCCATAAAACGACAGGTAGTAGTGGTTCCTCATGACCCTCCCTATCTCATGGGGTCTCTCTCTCTCTCTCTCTCTCTCTCTCTCTCTCTCTCTCTCTCTCTCTCTCTCTCTCTCTCTCTCTCTCTCTCTCTTTTTGTTCTCTCTCTCTCTCTCTCTTTCCACATCTGCCTCAAACAATTTAAAAAAAAAAAAATCTCGTTAATTCTTTACATTCTTAACCTTTGACCTCGAGAAGTCCTTCTCCAACCAGATAAATTCGTCCCGCTTGAGCTAAAGTCAACAATTATCGGATGTTAACACTTTTGATACTGGTGTCCTTTTCTTCTGACAATCATTAGACAATTTTCTTTAGTTTAGGAAGGATGTATGTAAGTCAAATGGTTACTTGAGATACTTTGTAGCCATATATTTCGTAGAGGCCCTACCTTAGATGAGTAAAATTGTCTAATACTAGCTAGAATATAATGAAGCATAATCAGAGTAAACCCATATTGTACCAGAGGATATTACCATAAATGTACCCTCCAGTACCAGGCAGTGTGATCAAAATGGCTTCAGAGGCAAGAGAGCACACCCTCCCACCTCAGAAACTGGTGAAGCACTGGCCCTGCCAGCCTGTGGAGGATTGCAGCCAAGCTGAGAAGTGTTGCCAATTCCTCAGAGCAGTACCTACAAGTAATGTTAGCAGCTACTGCTCGATACTGGCAGTTACAAAGACTGCATACTACTGGCGGACGTCGCTGATACTGCCGAGTGACTTTTTTACTGATGGCCGACGGCCGTCGCTGGGAGTGTAGGGGTTAAAGGCTGTGTCAAATAAATATTTTTTTTAGCCATATGTTATGGCACTTCTGCATGAAATCTTTAGAATTACAATTCCATCTTGATTCAGTCACCTAAGACAATGTACTATCAATCTAATTGTCGATATAAATATAAAAAGTCTCTCGTAATCAAATTACTAGTTTATGTGTACTTGACTAACGTTACTGCCGGATTCTGTTATTCAGCTTAGGAATTACCTCTATAAATCATATAATTAAATACTACCTAATGAACCCTCTAGTTCTATCAGGTCCTTCCCAAGTTAAATGCAATCGTCTGGTAGCTAGAATGTAAAGATACGTCAGCTGATTTAAAAAGTTCATTTCCAGTGTAAAATTGCCGATCGAAAGTTGCTGAAGGAACTGCTCGTGTGAATCCGCATTAAGTGTGTTTGTTCTAGTTAAGATAGATGTATATCAAGTTTATAAAGAATTGTCATTATTAATAATCCTGGCATGGCGTTGGTGAGTAAGGTAATCAAAATTGTAATATCACCTTTTCTCTCTAAATGGGATTGATATTCGATTTCCTTTCAATAACTAACATTTGGTTCACTAGGCACCAGTCTATATATGAGACACATTCAAATATTCTTTGTATTTTCAATCCAAGAGGTAGTTTTTAAGATAGTTGGAATCATCTATATATTACCAATAACCAGGTTAAAACGAAAAACACTCCTATGCTATGATACCTAGAGGATATATTTTTAAATCTGTAGGCAACTAGAATATATGATTAAACAGCTAAAAATACGATGGAAACTTCAGTTAGGCTAGCCAAAATCAGCTTGAATAGAATGTATTAACATTAAATGGTTTCTCGCTCCATAATAAATTTGAGTAGAATTGGTTGTCCAATTAGCTTAAATGTTTAATCATATCCCAACTCGGATATAATTACGTAAAAAATCTCGTATTCCAAAATTAATTAATTACGTCTAAAATAATCTCGCTGAAAAAATAAATATTTAGTCATGCAGTAATTATATCAGGCATGTCATACTCGATTTGTTTGTTTTTTAATAATTCTGGTGTGAAATACTTCACTTATCCAGAGTTTGATAATTGTAGATGACGAATATTGCAAAAATCAAACCTAGGTGCAAATATGAGTTACCGTAATGGAGGGTTAATTGGAGGCTTCTCTATATAAGGATATATTTTTCCGACATTTGTTGGCCTATTTGTTTGATTGATGGCTCGATGTGGCCATGGTGGCCAATTCAAAATCCTTACCAGGGCCCATCAATGTTTGTTAAAATTGTGGCTGTTGTTCCCTGTTGATCTTGAGTAGTTTATGCAAGACCCCCAAACACCCACTTGGCGTGAATACATTTCCATCCCTCTGTTTCGTCCGTTCGCCTTTCTTTTTCGCGCTCTATTTTATTGCTTTATTATTTCAGAATTTCTAAGCTATTATAGATGACAATCAAATTTATCGAGTTATTTTTACAACGCCATCAAATATGTGTCTGATATATTATTTATTATTTCTATTACCTCTAAATGTATCGAGCGATTATTACCTAATGGTCTATTAATACATAGCAAAATTTCACGGTGCTTTAGCATAGAATCTACAGTATACAAGTTTTCATTATTGCAAGTCCGATAAATATCTTAAATAGGTACAGCATGGTGGACAGAAGAGGTAAGAATAGCTGTGGAAGAAAAGAAGAAAGCATATAGAGAGTGGTTGGGTAGTAGAGGGAATGAAGATTCCGAGAGACAGAAACGAGCGAGGTACGTGGAGAGTAAGAGGGTGGTGAAGAGAGTAGTGAAGGAAAGTAAGAGAAGAGTAGATGAGGAATTTGGAAGGAATCTGAGTGTAAAATGGAGGGAGAGTAAGAAACTGTTCTGGAAAGAAGTCAAGAAAGTTAGGGAAGGTAGCAAGGGAAACAGTAAGGGTGTGAAAGATAAGAATGGGAGAATGCTAGCCGAGAAGCAAGAGAGAGTCGAAAGATGGAGGGAGTACTTCAGTGAGTTGCTAAATGAAAGGAATGAAGAGCCAGCAAACATAGCTGGATATGGTATGGGAGGGAAAAGAAGAGAAGTATTGGAGGAGGAGGTGGGGATCAGGAGGTCAGAAGTGTGGGAAGCCATGAAAAGAGTGAAGTTGGGGAAAGCACCAGGAACAGATGGAGTGTGTGGGGAAATGTTGAGGTATGGTGGTGAGATAGTGATAGAATGGGTATGGAAAATGTGCAAACTAGCATGGGAGAAGGGGAGTGCACCCGATGACTGGAAGACTGGCATAATAGTCCCCCTATATAAGAGCAAAGGGGAAAGAGGAGTGTGTGGTAACCACCGAGGAATATGTCTTCTAAGCGTAGTAGGGAAGGTATACAGTAGGGTAGTGATTGAGAGAGTGAGAGTGAGAACGGAGAAATGGATAGGCGACGAGCAGGGAGGTTTTAGGAAGGGAAGAGGATGTGTAGATCAGATTTTTACCCTGAATTGTGTTGTGGAGAAGTATCTGGAGAAGAAACAAAAGGTGTATGTTGCCTTTATGGACTTGGAGAAGGCCTATGACAGAGTGGATAGAGAAGGTTTGTGGAAAGTACTTAGAATATACGGAGTAGAGGGCAAGTTGCTGAAAGCAGTGAAGAGCATGTATGAGGGTGCAAAGGCGGCAGTACGTGTGGAGAGTGAGCAGAGCGAGTTCTTTGACCTGAATGTTGGTTTGAAACAGGGGTGTGTGATGTCCCCGTGGTTGTTTACTGTATATATGGATGGAGTTATGAAAGAAATACTATCAAGAGCAGTGGATTTTGGTGTATCGCTGAAAAGGGAGGGAATTGAGTGGAAGCTACCTATACTGCTGTTTGCGGATGATACAGTTCTGATGAGTGATAATGAATGGGAGTTGCAGGGTCTGGTAAATGAGTTTGGAACAGTGTGCGAAAAACGGAATTTGAAGGTAAATACGGGGAAGAGCAAGGTTATGGTCTTCGAAAGGGGTGAAGTCACAGAGTGTGAGGTGAAGCTGAACGGAGATCGTCAACTCTTTTAAGTATCTGGGCAGTGTGTTGAGTAAAGATGGGACTATGGATGAAGAGGTGCGGGAGAGGGTACAACAGGGGAAGAGGGTTGTAGGAACGCTAAAAGCAGTAACAAGAAATAGGGTGGTCAGTATGGAAGTGAAGAAGTCCTTGCATGACAGTGTGGTAATCCCGACACTGACTTACGGAAGCGAAGCATGGACGTTGGTTGAGAGACTCAGACCAAGAGTGAGAGCAGTGGAAATGAATTACTTAAGGAGTGCGTGCGGAGTTACATGGAGGGATAGACAGACTAATGAGGAAGTAAGAAGGAGGTGTGGTGTGGAGGTAGATGTGCTGGAAAGTGTGAAAAGGAACAACTTGAGATGGTTCGGCCATATGGAACGTATGGAAAGCGAGAGAATGACTAAGAGGGTGTACGAGAGTGAGGTGGAGGGACAGAGGGGGAGAGGTAGACCGAATATGAGGTGGAAGGATGGAGTGAGGAACTACATGAACGAAGGCGGTGCTGGTTGGGGGGAGGGGCGTCGACTGACTGGGGACAGAGGTGCATGGGGGCGGTTCGTTCGTGGCCACCCCTTCGGGGATCACGGCGTCAGGCAATAGATAGATAGATAGAATAAGTCATTATTACTTCACAACAATACAAGATATATTATTAACTTTAAAAAGTGTTAACAAAGCTTCTAAACACGTTACCCAAATACATTTGGATTTTTACAAAGTCTAGGCATCTTCTATCTATCTATCTATCTATTGCCAGACGCCTTTCTCCCCTTAATGGGGGTGGCCATACACAAAATGCCCAGAAGCAAACCTATCCCCTGTAAGAGGGACAACCCCTGTCAGTTTACTGAAGGACTTACAGGATTGACCACTCAATTTAGGGTCTGTCTGACTCCGAGGCCTTTATGTATTTTTTAGCACTATTTTTCTACAGTGGTGTGCGGCTAATCCATCAACTAACCTGCTTCACCCTAAGATAGCAGTACTGATTTGTATAATGTTTATTCCCCTAGACAGGTTGCCGACCAAGGCTGACGAGTCCCATCCACCCGGACATCTTGCATTCATAATTTTATCTTCTTGTCTGATTTGAGAATCACTCCCTAATTCCCTCACTCCGTATTCCCCTAGCGCAGTCTCTCTCTCTCTCTCTCTCTCTCTCTCTCTCTCTCTCTCTCTCTCTCTCTCTCTCTCTCTCTCTCTCTCTCTCTCTCTCTCTCCAGTATTCCCCCAGCTCAGCCACTCACAGATTTTCCCTTATGTTGTCTCCTCCGGTAATTCATTTGCGTCAATGCATTTTTCCCCGTCCCACGCGAGGCTCCATTAAGGGGGCTGAAAAATGAAGAATAGCGTTTAGCATATGGGATTAGATTCTGCGTGTCCCGGGAGCATTGTGTTGTTGTTTTGTTTTGCCTCATGTTGGTGCGCCCGGAACACTTGCATCATTCTGTGTTGCAGTGGATTAACGATCGCGTCTTCCACTGCTGGTTGGTATATGCAGTTTTATCAATTTGCACTCAGAGACATTTTGTTTAACCCAAATGAAGTTGTCTGTGGTTGCTAGAGTAATATAAAGTTGTCTGTGGTAGCTAGAGTAATATAAAGTTGTCTGTGGTAGCTAGAGTAATATAAAGTTGTCTGTGGTAGCTAGAGTAATATACAGTTGCATGTGGTAGCTAGAGTAATATAAAGTTGTCTGTGGTAGCTAAAGTAATATAAAGTTGTCTGTGGTAGCTAGAGTATAATAAAGTTGCCTGTGGTAGCTAGAGTAATATACAGTTGTCTGTGGTAGCTAGAGTAATATACAGTTGTCTGTGGTAGCTAGAGTAATATACAGTTGTCTGTGGTAGCTAGAGTATAATAAAGTTGCCTGTGGTAGCTAGAGTAATATAAAGTTGTCTGTGGTAGCTAGAGTATAATAAAGTTGTCTGTGGTAGCTAGAGTAATATAAAGTTGTCTGTGGTAGCTAGAGTAATATAAAGTTGTCTGTGGTAGCTAGAGTAATATAAAGTTGTCTGTGGTAGCTAGAGTATAATAAAGTTGTCTGTGGTAGCTAGAGTAATATACAGTTGTCTGTGGTAGCTAAAGTAATATAAAGTTGTCTGTGGTAGCTAGAGTAATATACAGTTGTCTGTGGTAGCTAAAGTAATATAAAGTTGTCTGTGGTAGCTAGAGTAATATACAGTTGCATGTGGTAGCTAGAGTAATATAAAGTTGTCTGTGGTAGCTAAAGTAATATAAAGTTGTCTGTGGTAGCTAGAGTATAATAAAGTTGCCTGTGGTAGCTAGAGTAATATACAGTTGTCTGTGGTTGCTAGAGTAATATAAAGTTATCTGTGGTAGCTAGAGTAATATAAAGTTGTCTGTGGTAGCTAGAGTATAATAAAGTTGTCTGTGGTAGCTAGAGTAATATAAAGTTGTCTGTGGTAGCTAGAGTAATATAAAGTTGTCTGTGGTAACTAGAGTAATATAAAGTTGTCTGTGGTAGCTAGAGTATAATAAAGTTGTCTGTGGTAGCTAGAGTAATATAAAGTTGTCTGTGGTAGCTAGAGTAATATTAAGTTGTCTGTGGTTGCTAGAGTAATATAAGTTGTCTGTGGTAGCTAGAGTATAATAAAGTTGTCTGTGGTAGCTGAAGTAATATAAAGTTGTCTGTGGTAGCTAGAGTATAATAAAGTTGCCTGTGGTAGCTAGAGTATAATAAAGTTGTCTGTGGTAGCTAGAGTAATATACAGTTGTCTGTGGTAGCTAGAGTATAATAAAGTTGCCTGTGGTAGCTAGAGTAATATAAAGTTGTCTGTGGTAGCTAGAGTAATATAAAGTTGTCTGTGGTAGCTAGAGTATAATAAAGTTGTCTGTGGTAGCTAGAGTAATATAAAGTTGTCTGTGGTAGCTAGAGTAATATAAAGTTGTCTGTGGTAACTAGAGTAATATAAAGTTGTATGTGGTAGCTAGAGTATAATAAAGTTGTCTGTGGTAGCTAGAGTAATATAAAGTTGTCTGTGGTAGCTAGAGTAATATAAAGTTGTCTGTGGTAGCTAGAGTAATATAAAGTTGTCTGTGGTAGCTAGAGTATAATAAAGTTGTCTGTGGTAGCTAGAGTAATATAAAGTTGTCTGTGGTAGCTAAAGTAATATAAAGTTGTCTGTGGTAGCTAGAGTAATATACAGTTGTCTGTGGTAGCTAAAGTAATATAAAGTTGTTGTTGTTGTTGTTGTTCCCTAAGCTGCCTGGCCGAACAGCCCCGAGTCCCTGAGAAAGGCCATGGCCACGATCGGGCTTTCCCACAGAGCTCTCATTGAGTGTAGATTGTGTTGTTGGCGTAAGTGGTTGTGTGAAATGCAGTCTTCTATGATGTGTTTAATGGTATGGGGTGCTGTGTTACATCCCGGGCAGGCGTCGACAACGGAGTCATCCAGTCTCTTCTGATAGCTCAGGAGAGCTGGATGGTGTCCGCATCTCAGCCTGGCCAGGTGGACTCTGTCCTCGCGAGGAAGGGAGGATTCGGAAGGATGGATTTCGGGAGGTCGTGCATGCAGCTGCGTGTTGTCTGTGAGTGAGTGGATGGATCGGTGAGAGATATGAGTATGGATGTGCTTCTGGAAGTTGGTTCGGGGTGGGCAGGGAGGGAGAGAGGACAATAATTGTGTGTGATACCGTGTGCTGGGTGTTGTTTTGATATTTCTTGGTGTCTGTGGGTGTGTTTGCCATGTAGTTTAGTGGGTGGTCTTGGTTCGTGGAGGCTGCTGCCAGGAATTGAGTGCCTCTCATGTCCAGATGGTCTTTGACTTTGAGGATTTTGGTTTCTTGATGTAGGTGATCTGTGGGTGCAGTAGCTGTGCAGCCTGTAATGATCTTCAGGGCTTTGTTTTGAATAGTCTGTAAGGTCTTATGATGTGTTTCAGCTAAGTTAGAAGCCCAGGCTGGGCTTGCGTATTCCATCACTGATCTTATGTATTGTTTATATACTGTGGTGGTAGTTTCTTTGTTGTGTCCAAATTTTGTGTGAGCAAGTGACCTGAGGGCGTTAAGTCTGGGTGTCAGTTTCTTTTTAATGTTTGTGGTGTGCTGTTTGAATGTCATATGAGTATCATATGTTACTCCTAGGATTTTGGGTGTGTGTGTATGTGTTAGGGGTGTGTTGTTTATGGTGAGTTGAGGGATGTATTCGTGTTCTCCTGTCCAACTTGTGAGCAGGGTTGCGGTGGATTTGGCTGGGGCTAGATTAAGTCTGTTTGTAGTGCACCAGCCATGTAGTGTGTTGAGATAGGGTTGAAGGAGATCTGTTGCTCTTTTTGGGTCATGGTCTGTGCATGTGAGTGTTATGTCATCTGCATAGGAGGCTAAGTTTATTTGGGGCGTATTGGGTGTAGTTATATCGTGCATGTACAGATTGAAGAGTGCGGGCGATAGGACGGATCCTTGTGGGACTCCGTTTGGAAAGTTTCTGATTTTAGATGACTGACCGGCAAAAGATACGTGTGCACATCTGCCTGCTAGGAAGTTGGCCAGCCACCGTTTTGTGTTGTTGTGCATGTTTGTGTTGTAGATTTTGTTTGTTAGGTTGTGGCGGGGGATGGCATCGAAGGCTTTACTAATGTCGAGTGTGGCTAATAGTGATCTGTGTGGTGGTCTAGCTGAATTGATGCCGTCGAAAGCTCTTTGTGTAAGGTCTGTGAGAAGAGTGTTTGTGGAGTGCAGTGGCCTAAAGCCATGTTGTGTTGGAGCTAGGGGTAGGTCAGGTGTAATTAGTTGTAATACTAGGCGTTCCATGACTTTGGAGGGGGAGCAAAGGAGTGTGATGGGGCGGTGCGAGGAGGGTAGCGTGGGGTCTTTGTTGGGTTTGGGGAATGTGATGATGATACCATGCTTCCAAATGTCTGGTATTGTGTTGTGTGAATAGCTGTAGTTTGATATGTTAGTGAGTGCTTGTATGCCTTGTGGTCCCAGGTGTCTGAGGTGTATGTTGCTTATGTTGTCTAGGCCACAGGCGGGTGAGTGCTTGAGATTGTTGATGATATGCTTTGTCTGGTGATTGGTGAAGTAATATAAAGTTGTCTGTGGTAGCTAGAGTAATATACAGTTGCATGTGGTAGCTAGAGTAATATAAAGTTGTCTGTGGTAGCTAAAGTAATATAAAGTTGTCTGTGGTAGCTAGAGTATAATAAAGTTGCCTGTGGTAGCTAGAGTAATATACAGTTATCTGTGGTAGCTAGAGTAATATACAGTTGTCTGTGGTAGCTAGAGTAATATACAGTTGTCTGTGGTAGCTAGAGTATAATAAAGTTGCCTGTGGTAGCTAGAGTAATATACAGTTGTCTGTGGTAGCTAAAGTAATATAAAGTTGTCTGTGGTTGCTAGAGTAATATAAAGTTGTCTGTGGTAGCTAGAGTAATATACAGTTGTCTGTGGTAGCTAGAGTTATATAAAGTTGTCTGTGGTAGCTAGAGTAATATAAAGTTGTCTGTGGTAGCTAGAGCATAATACAGTTGTCTGTGGTAGCTAGAGTAATATACAGTTGTCTGTGGTAGCTAGAGTATAATAAAGTTGTCTGTGGTAGCTAGAGTAATATAAAGTTGTCTGTAGTAGCTACAGTAATATAAAGTTGTCTGTGGTAGCTAGAGTATAATAAAGTTGTCTGTGGTAGCTAGAGTATAATAAAGTTGTCTGTGGTAGCTAGAGTAATATAAAGTTGTCTGTGGTAGCTAGAGTAATATACAGTTGTCTGTGGTAGCTAGAGTATAATAAAGTTGTCTGTGGTAGCTAGAGTATAATAAAGTTGTCTGTGGTAGCTAAAGTAATATAAAGTTGCCTGTGGTAGCTAGAGTATAATAAAGTTGTCTGTGGTAGCTAGAGTATAATAAAGTTGTCTGTGGTAGCTAGAGTATAATAAAGTTGTCTGTGGTAGCTAGAGTATAATAAAGTTGCCTGTGGTAGCTAGAGTATAATAAAGTTGTCTGTGGTAGCTAGAGTAATATAAAGTTGTCTGTGGTAGCTAGAATAATATACAGTTGTCTATGGTAGCTAGAGTTATATAAAGTTGTCTGTGGTAGCTAGAGTAATATAAAGTTGTCTGTGGTAGCTAGAGCATAATAAAGTTGTCTGTGGTAGCTAGAGTATAATAAAGTTGTCTGTGGTAGCTAGAGTAATGTACAGTTGTCTGTGGTAGCTAGAGTATAATAAAGTTGTCTGTGGTAGCTAGAGTAATATAAAGTTGTCTGTGGTAGCTAGAGTAATATACAGTTGTCTGTGGTAGCTAGAGTTATATAAAGTTGTCTGTGGTAGCTAGAGTAATATAAAGTTGTCTGTGGTAGCTAGAGTAATATACAGTTGTCTGTGGTAGCTAGAGTAATATACAGTTGTCTGTGGTAGCTAGAGTAATATACAGTTGTCTGTGGTAGCTAGAGCATAATAAAGTTGTCTGTGGTAGCTAGAGTATAATGAAGTTGTCTGTGGTAGCTAGAGTAATATAAAGTTGTCTGTGGTAGCTAGAGTATAATGAAGTTGTCTGTGGTAGCTAGAGTAATATAAAGTTGTCTGTGGTAGCTAGAGTAATATACAGTTGTCTGTGGTAGCTAGAGTTATATAAAGTTGTCTGTGGTAGCTAGAGTAATATAAAGTTGTCTGTGGTAGCTAGAGTAATATACAGTTGTCTGTGGTAGCTAGAGTAATATACAGTTGTCTGTGGTAGCTAGAGTAATATACAGTTGTCTGTGGTAGCTAGAGTATAATAAAGTTGTCTGTGGTAGCTAGAGTAATATACAGTTGTCTGTGGTAGCTAGAGCATAATAAAGTTGTCTGTGGTAGCTAGAGTAATATACAGTTGTCTGTGGTAGCTAGAGCATAATAAAGTTGTCTGTGGTAGCTAGAGTATAATGAAGTTGTCTGTGGTAGCTAGAGTAATATAAAGTTGTCTGTGGTAGCTAGAGTATAATGAAGTTGTCTGTGGTAGCTAGAGTATAATGAAGTTGTCTGTGGTAGCTAGAGTAATATAAAGTTGTCTGTGGTAGCTAGAGCATAATAAAGTTGTATGTGGTAGCTAGAGTAATATAAAGTTGTCTGTGGTAGCTAGAGTAATATACAGTTGTCTGTGGTAGCTAGAGTTATATAAAGTTGTCTGTGGTAGCTAGAGTAATATAAAGTTGTCTGTGGTAGCTAGAGTAATATACAGTTGTCTGTGGTAGCTAGTTATATAAAGTTATCTGTGGTAGCTAGAGTAATATAAAGTTGTCTGTGGTAGCTAGAGCATAATAAAGTTGTCTGTGGTAGCTAGAGTAATATAAAGTTGTCTGTGGTAGCTAGAGTATAATAAAGTTGTCTGTGGTAGCTAGAGTAATATAAAGTTGTCTGTGGTAGCTAGAGTAATATACAGTTGTCTGTGGTAGCTAGAGCATAATAAAGTTGTCTGTGGTAGCTAGAGTATAATAAAGTTGTCTGTGGTAGCTAGAGTATAATAAAGTTGTCTGTGGTAGCTAGAGTATAATAAAGTTGTCTGTGGTAGCTAGAGTAATATACAGTTGTCTGTGGTAGCTAGAGTAATATAAAGTTGTCTGTGGTAGCTAGAGTATAATAAAGTTGTCTGTGGTAGCTAGAGTAATATACAGTTGTCTGTGGTAGCTAGAGTAATATAAAGTTGTCTGTGGTAGCTAGAGTATAATAAAGTTGTCTGTGGTTGCTAGAGTATAATAAAGTTGTCTGTGGTAGCTAGAGTAATATACAGTTGTCTGTGGTAGCTAGAGTATAATAATGTTGTCTGTGGTAGCTAGAGTTATATACAGTTGTCTGTGGTAGCTAGAGTCATATAAAGTTGTCTGTGGTAGCTAGAGTAGTAGCATAGTATTGTTAAATCCAATATCAATGTTTAGGGTTTTAACACCGACAAGTTGTTGTTATGCTGGCGGTAACAAAGATATAATATTGAAATCGCCATTTTACTGATAATATAATACAATTTATAGAGGTTTTGCCAAAGCCAGAAATATCTTCTATTTGTAAGTATATAGCATGACACTGTATTGAAATATTATGCATGGGCCTTGATACATGCATTTGAAAATGACGTACGTGGCATTAAACGATTATCCGTAAACAAACCAATGTTTTCCCAAGACATTAACTAAGACATTACGACCATACCGATAATATTTACAGCCCGTTCCCCCTCCCACGCGAAGACCTTGGAGCCCCGGGCCCCCGGTGTATCACTATATCTCCAGGTTCCTTCTGCTTGGATGTTTAGGACTTTTGCTGCCAGTTTATTAGCCTGTGTAAAACAAAGGGAGCGGGGGAGTTTTGTGTGTAACATGTTTCTGTGTTTCTATTGTCAGAGTGAGAGAGAGAGAGAGAGAGAGAGAGAGAGAGAGAGAGAGAGAGAGAGAGAGAGAGAGAGACTGACATAGAGGGAAAGGGAAAACGATGCAGATTTTCCCCCCTTCATTCAATGTGGTTGGAGAGACAGAGGGAACAAAATGGAGGGTTTTAAACTATTCTGTGTGTGTATAAGGTACGAGAGAGAGTGAATGAATGTTTGTGTGGAAATGAGAAAAAGATAAAATAATATACTCCGAAACAGAATGAGGAAGAATACTAATAATGTGTTTTTCTTTCCAACTCCAGGTAAGGAGTAGTGACAGTCCACGTGGAGATGATGGTTCAAGAGCTTGAAGGCGTAAGTACACTGATATTATAATTAATATTTTCTTATACTGGACATTTTAAAATTTCTTGCTGAAATATGTTATGTTTTTAAGTAATAGGATTTTGTTCATAATATTTTGATGAGTTTCTGTAAATGCGTTTGTAAATCACCCTGTAATGGTTAATGCTGTTTAACAATATTGCTCCTTTGCTATATAAAACACCATCTCACCTCATTCTACTTTGCTTAATAAGTTTTTAATGTATACACTAAATTGTTTCGTAGCATACCTGAACATAACCTTTACATTATTATTTTTTTTTTTTTTAAAGACCTCTGTCTACGTATTGTGAAAAACCTGTCATTAAAACATTATTTAGGTGTACTTTAGTTATTTCTTGCAATATCCACATATTGTAATACTTGATACGTATTACAACGCTATTGCTTCAAAATTTACAGTTACGCACATGAGTTCAGATTCACTCTTTAAATTTATACATGGAATTAAGATTAATATATCCGCCCTAAAAATGATATTTGTTATAAACGAGTTAATTTTTTTTCGAATTAAAGATTATAATATCAAATTATATCATTAATTCAATCATACAATAATTTACTTCCTACATAAAGTCACAGAGAGTGCGTGAAAAAAAAGTACTGACAAACAAATTTTCCAGTTCTCCGAGTCGCCTTTACGAGTTACAAGCTTACGTGTCTTGAGTTTTAGCTCGTCCCTTGTGTGTTCTCGTCGTCCCTTGTGTGTTCTCGTCGTCCCTTGTGTGTTCTCGTTTTATCGGCACTTCAGTTTGCTTGGGGAAGCAGGTGCCTTTAAGATAGTTGTGGTCATCCCTCTCTCTTAACACACACACACACATTATCTCTGTCTCTCTCTCTCTCTCTCTCTCTCTCTCTCTCTCTCTCTCTCTCTCTCTCTCTCTCTCTCTCTCTCTCTCTCTCTCTCTCTCTCTCTCTCTACGTTTTGTTTAATGGATACAAGTATTTTTTTTTAAATCTTAAGCATTAGCACTACATAATTAAGCAAATTAATCTTATGGTAATTATAATTATAATAGCTCAATAATTTATATAAATTAGTTATTGAACTTATGACATCACTCGTTGTCAAACTTGAATCAATGAAAATATAATTATATTATTTAAAAACTGTAACGATTGTGATGAACATGCTTCCACTTTCTATTCATCACTAATAGAAAGCGAAATGGAAATTGAAACTCATCGCTTACTTATGGGTTCTCCCTTCAGCTTCACTATATACAGTATAGTTAGGCTACATACAAAAAGGTAAAGGAAAAAACGCAATGAACTTCACCTTTAACATTTTGTCTCTCTGTTTATATATTTATTTTTCTCAACTTGTTCACCCCTGTTTAGTTTAGTTTATTTATTAGCATTTCTTTCTTTCCTTCTTGTTTCAGGATTATATATTTTTATTCCTAGCGGTTCTGTCTCATTTACCAATATTATTTTCACTTTCTCAACGTTCCCTTCTTGTTTCTCACCGTATATATATATATATACAGTATATATATATATATATATATATATATATACGGTATATATATATATATATATATATATATATATATATACGGTATATATATATATATATATATATATATATATATCTCAGCATTTCTTTCTCTTACCACGCATTTCAGTCCTCCATTCGCACATTTATCTCTCAGTATTTATTCTTCAACCTTTCTTTTCAAGCATTTTGTTCTATCTCCTCTCTTTCTGAGCATTCTTTTCTTTAACCTTCCGTTCTCAACACTTTGCTCACTTAACTATTTGTCTGCACTCCTTTCTATCTCCTCTCTATCACAGTGCTGTATCCTCTCTCCTCTCTTGCTCAGCACTTTGGTTAATGGTCTCGCTTTCTTAGAACTTTTCTTTCTCCTCTCTTTCTCGACAGTCCTTTCTCTCCTCTCTTTGTTAGCATCTTGTTCTTCCCTATTACTTCACCAGCACTCCTTTCTTTCTTCCCTCTCTCCCAGCACTCCTTTATTGTTCCTCTCTTTTCCAGCACCCCTTGCTCTGTGCTCTCCTTCTCAGCATTGTTCACCCCCCCCCCCTCCTCTCTCTTTCTCTCTCCCCGTGACAGAGGTTAAAGAGGCAAGCTTCAGGAGGTCTTTACCGGTCCAATGTGAGAAGAGAAACTTTAGCAGACAGTGAGCGGCGGACAACTCTCCATGTTCATTACATTCTAAACACTCAAGCATAGCATTACATATCATAGCATTGCATAACACGACATAAAGTAACCGTTTCAGTATTGAGACCCCTAGTATTGTAGTATTATTCCATGTATATTCTGGCTAACATTACACTATTCGCCTTTGCTTAGAAAGAACCTGGGAGATATAAAGGGTTAATTAAGATAGTTGTACGGTACCCCATTCGACCTATAGTAGTCCTTTCTAAGCTAAATTAAATCATCTAATTATAGCCAGAATTAAATAAGTGCGTCATAATAAATATAATGATAGGGTTAGCTGAATAATATAATTATGTAACAAAGCTTAACATTACATCGCATAACATGATTACAATTAACCAATAGCCACTGTATGCAAAGCATAATATAAGGAAATTGAATGATAGGCCTTGATAAATCAAGGCCTATCATTCAATTTCCGTATAGTATGCTTTGCATGTTATTATAGCTAGACCAGAACCCTACAAAGGTTATACAGAGAAAGTCCAGGAGGTCTGTTCTGGGCCGATTAGGGAAGTCCTTTTGAACTGTTCACCCTCTCACTAATATAGATACTTAAATTCATTTGGTCAGACATCCATTTTCGGGTTGAAGCACCAACGAAACATAATAGGGTATAACGTGAAAAATTATGTTAATTGCAAATATTATTACGTTCTGAGTTTCAAATGCCTTTACCTGAGCTTGTGTCAACAATCAACATAAAGCCGACTGTTTAGAAACTGTTACAACGAGAATATAACTGGTTTGAAGTACGTTTTTGTAATTACTAAATCGAAAAATATAATTTATATAATTGACCTACTTAATAAAACGTGACGATTCATAATTTTGTGTTAACTTACAAGTGATAACTATGCTTCATTTAATACATACTACTTTAGTTGTATATTTGATTGAATATGTCTTATACCAATGGTGGCAAATACTGATAAAATTATAAATGTGTCTGCAGTTGTCCAGTCGCTATTTACTTATGAGTTCACATTACTAGGCTCGGGAATTATGAAAGGCCAGAGTGCCTCATTCACCATTCATTCTCATTCACCATGCTCTCCGGTTATGTGACAGTGTACCAAAATCTAACTGGTGACCCAGACAAGGACAATTTTATGCTACGAATAAAATGAAAATAAGAAAGTAATATGTTGGAAATTATGCTACTAGGTTAGAATAGAGGCTTGATGGGATAATTGAGTCTAGAACAAAATAACGGCTAAATATAGATTAGAAGGTTAGTGTTGATACAAAGGATAGGAATTGAGAATAAGGGATAGAATTTCAAGCTAGGAGAATAAATGTTTGGAGTTTGTGAATAAAGCTGGGTGATTGGCTTGGAAGTTGCGATTGAGGCTAGATTATAATTAAGGCATTTAGGTTAGAATTGAGGTTAGTAGCTTAGAATTGATGGTACAGGCAAATATAAATGATAAGCTATTTATACTGTTGGAAGAGAGAAGTTTATTACAGAAAGAAACATGGAAGAATTGCTGGGAAGACGAGATGTGGAGTGAGCGTCAAGGTGTAAGGAATATGAAATCATTAAAAGGGAACCACATAATTTATTGGGGTTGGAGAAAGTGGAATGTAGGGAAAAATAAGCGCAACTTAAATGGGAAGATTGGCAATTGTAACAAGGGAGTAGGATAGAAAGGAAAACAGAAGGAACACTAATTTAGTAGGAAGATGGATGAATGGTGAGGTAAAAGAATGGGAAAAAGGCATTGGTAGAAGAAAAGGGAGAAATGCAGAGGGGGGAACGCAACACACTTTAGGAATGGAGGATGGAATTGAACAGAACAATGCCATAATACTAAAACGATTAAATCATAGACATATTGATGAAAAGAAGAATATAAGAGGATGGAAATGTTTGACTTGATTCATAAATTTTTAGAGAGGGTGGGAAATGAAATGGAAGTATGAACGAATTTATGGAATAATGAACGAAAAACAAATACAAATGTGGCAACAAGGTTAACATATGAGGTATGAAAAGAGGAAAGAGAGAGAACATAATATAATCATGGGCAAGGAGAGATAGGATGATACAGAAGACCCATAACTAGATAATATACATATTACACAAAATAGAGAACAATGACCAAAAAGTAAACAACATAAAGTAAAAGAAACCCAAGTATAAACATACACATGAAAAGTGAAAATAAAAACGGATTGAAACTATAGAAGAAAAAAGTGGCGATAATAAGGGAGGAAAGAACAAGACAGAAAAGACGGGAAGGCGAAATAAATGGAGCGCAAATGGGACAAAATTCGTGACAGGGGTCCAAGATGTGCGAATTGATGGGGGCCCACAGTTGATTCTCTCCCACTGTACCTCTTTTGCTTCTTTGTAGGAACACGAAAACAAAAAATATATAGAAGGAAATGATTGGAGGCAATTTTTCGCATGGAAATAATATATTGGTCTTAAGAACGGGACCGAAATAAAACTTTCACCCTCCAATTTCGGACACATTTTCTGATATGAAAAGGTCCATTCAAAGCCACAAAAATATTACCAAGAAGAGGGGTGGGGTGGCGTTATAGGACTCGAATGTTTTCATTTTTATGACCCGACTGTCTTTTGCTTACATTTCTCTGCAAATGTTCGGGAAGTGAATTTACGTTTCCATTCAGAAGAGAACATTATAATATTTACAGCTGGAAAACTAACGCACACAAAATTAAAATAGTATTTGCGTAGTTTGTATTTCAATGTATCGGACGCACGGACGAAACGGACGTAACACTGAGAAACGCGACGAATCATTCCGACAAAAGCCCACGTTCGCCAGTGTGAAGGTGGAGTGAAATTGAGCTAATTTCAATTGTGTTGCCTTTAGTGGGGGATGATAAGCACTGGTTGGGACAGAGGAAAGGGGAAGGAGAGTGAAAAGGCTGGAGGAGGGGAAGGGAGGAGGTGATGGGAGAGAGAAAAGAGGAGGAATGTATATGGTGAATGGAAGGACAGCTGATAAAAACAAAATACAGATGGTAGAAACATAAAATATATATGCAAAGAAACAGATTGATAAATAGGTACATTTATACATAGATGGATAGCTAGGCTGACAGACAGATTAATTTACTGTTAAGTGACAGTTGAAGTAGAGAATGAAAGGCAGAAACCGATATTATCAAAATAGAACGTAGATACGGATTCAAGTTAGGTATTCAATGACCGAAGGCAATAACAAATTTTTATACGAAACTCACAAACGCAGAAACATAAATCGTAAGCACATTTTAAGTAGCAATTATCAAGTTAGTAAAAGGCCAAGAATGGTCATATAGCAGTCAAACAATAAATATGGGTGAAGAGCAGTTTTGATTGGAAAGGTTCGAGTGGATAGGGGCAGTAAGTTCAAATGTAGGAGTGATACGGGCATCGGTTAGACACTCTATAATACTAGAGAGGGACAATTATTGGTCTGAAAGGTTGTCATCAAATACGGGGGAACTGTTCATAGAAAGATCTATCCCGATAAATAGATGGATGGATAGATAAAGAAATAAAGAGAATAAATAAAGATAAATATATAGATAAAGAGAATTGGATAGATATTAGGAAAATATGTCGCCTAATATATTCCTGTATGTAGGCTACTATTCCTGTATGTAGGCTACTATTCCTGTATGTAGGCTACTATTCCTGTATGTAGGCTACTATTCCTGTATGTAGGCTACTATTCCTGTATGTAGGCTACTATTCCTGTATGTAGGCTACTATTCCTGTATGTAGGCTACTATTCCTGTATGTAGGCTACTATTCCTGTATGTAGGCTACTATTCCTGTATGTACTATACATAAAGGAACAAAATAAATGGATATGATTATGACAAATATTTGAAGCATATAAAAGCTATAATATACTGTATACCTAATTGATCGGAGGTAACATACAGTATTTACAGTCGTTCAATTGAAGGGTTTATACAAACTTACTGCTTCAAGGACACGATAGTTACAAAAAAGTATACGGTACATTATGGCTACTGTAAATACGTTGGCGGAATAACATACTATAGAGGGCACCGTGGAAGAATAGAGTACTGTTGTTTTGTGTAGGGTAAGACCGTAGTGTCCCGATGGCGTGCTAGATAATGTTAGGGTTATTACTGTCCTTAGTAGCGGTTTGGGTCTTGGGAGGAATTGGGATGAATGGTATCAAAGATTTTGGTGTAATATAAATATGAAGAGTTCTGAGGTTTGATTGTCTGTCCAGTTGGTTAACCCTTTCAGTGTTCGATGACGCGTCTCTTCATACTCTATCTATTAATAGACGACTGTATTCAGTTTAGGAGGGATCTTTTGGAATCAAAGGGGTACAAACTGTCTCAACTAACCCTCTAGCTCCCATAGGTTCTTCCTAATCTTAATATAATTGTCTAATCATTATGAGGAAAAGATGTAAATGCGTCCTCGAATCCTGAAAGGATTAACTAATAAGTTGAATTCGTAAAAGGTACGAATTGCACAAACATATATAAGAATATGCCTAGGAGAGTTTCATAGTTACACATATTTACAAACATATCCATTTACCTATCCACTTCTTCTATTCCACTCGCATATTCAATCATCAATGAATGTTTTCGTCTCCTCGCTCTTCCTCTGCATCATCCCTCTCTTCATTATTCATCGCCTCACCATTCATCTCACCTTCTCTCATCCGTCTCTGTGGGCTTATATATCCATCATGTCCTACATAATATTCTTTCATTCTTATCATTCTTAGTAACTTTATTATATACTTTTGACACATTTTTCTTCTTAGCACCTCTTTATCTATATTCCTTTAGCTTCAGTTTGTCATCTGAAGCTAAAGGAATATATGTTTTTATTTCTTACTGTCGATTCCTTATTCCACCTACCCTTCAGTCTCTTCCACTCGCATCTCCAATCACCAACATCTGTTTTTGTTTCCAAGGTGTTCTGCATCATACACCCCTTCGTCGCATCACCATTCATCTCATCTTTTCTCGTCCGTCACTGTGGTTTTATATATCTATTCATATCCTACATATACTTGTTTATTCTCTTCATTCTTTCAACGATATAGAGTATTCTCTGTTTTTCCTTTTCTTGCTCTCCAATCATATAATACCGTCACCAGTTTACTACATTTAATATTCAACTATGGCAACTTGCATTGACGTTTCATTCATATGGTAACTAAAGAATAAATTTCATGTATATTCCTTCGAATTTTATATAATTTTCTAACCGCCTCCTGTACCAGATTCCCTTGCCCCAGCCTTTAGTAATAATCGGCTTATGGACATCTTCCTCACCTCACCTTTATATATATCCAGACGTAAAGATTTTGCTCACTCTTCTTGGTGGGTTTACCGAGGTACAGTCGTCTACATACATACATACTCCGATAGTCATGAAATTCAGTGATAGGAGAGGCTGGGAATGCGAAATCCCTCGGACGAATAACAGGGGTGCTATGGGCTCTCTGCGAGAGGGCTGGTTATCACACAGAGGCCCACGTCTCTTCAACAAACTCCCACGGCGAGTAAGAGACATGAGGGACATCTCGTTAGACAACTTCAAGAGAGCCCTAGATGTCGAACTGCAAAAAGTGCCAGACGAGCCCATCCTCGCAAGGGAGCGAGCTGTCGCTTCAAACAGTCTACTGCACCAAATCACCACCCATAACGAGGGGCGTCGCGCTCCTTGGTGCCGCTAGAAGAGCGGCGAACACATCTAAAGGTATCTAAAGGTAAAGGTAAAGGTACATAAGTTTTGTTTCTGTCTTTAGTTTATGCACGGAAGTAAATTGGGTATGGTTGAAATGCGAGTGCAGATTATTATGAAGTAGATAGTTCATGTAATTATTAGTCAACTGATTTATAACAAACTAGACTTGCATTTCCATTAACCAAATGTTACTTCCATACATAAGACCACAGAGAGGAACAACATTTATGTAGGCGTCTGTACATGTCAACGAAATCAGTCATCAAGTTTGATCCGTTATCAATCACTGTAATTCGTGTTTGTATTGTTCGTGTACCGTATATACCTATTGCCCGGGTCATGCTACCAAACTTAACCCTTTACTGAGTTACATTAACATGTCTATCTTCTTATTTGTTCCATAAACAAGACATCAAGCTAACATCGATCGAGAGGAGTTATTCGAGATAGTTTTAAACCCACTAAATATGAGATGTCTTTTTAGTCTAAATATAATCGTTTAATGCTAGCCAGAATATATTCTGGCTCACAAATATAAAGGCGTCGTTGTACTGAATGGGTTAATTACAGTCACATGATAATACAGTATATAGCGACTGGTTTTTATTTATAGTTTTTAAATGTAGTATCCGCTAGCAATTAACATAATTATAAGATATATTCGTTTATCATACTGCATAATTGTGTATTTGGACTTTGCAAGGTGTACGGTTACACGTGTCAGTCTTCCATCACAATATAGGTGGAAATCATCGGAAAATATACATACATACTGTACATGTTTATTGGGATCTATAAGTCCAAGGAAATCTATGTATAGATATACTCTTGTGACACTAGCTCAAGCGGCAATATATATAATTATATATATATATACAGTATATATATTATATATATATATATATATATATATATTATATATATATATATATATATATATATATATATATAATATATATTATGACTAAGAAAGGTTTTCGGGTAACGAGGTTCAAAATTATGTTATTATATATATGTAAATCTCCTTAGATATATTCCTTCTCTACTGCGTAATATTGGCTCGGATTCGGTATTTACCATGAAATACCATGCAAATTGTGATTATGTAAAGCTGAGTTAGTGGAAATAATTAAAACATTAATTAATAACCCATTTAGTCCATAAATTAATTCCTGCTTACCTTGGACAACTTTGTTTAAGTATGACCACTTTGAAATAATAGTATTATGTTTCCCTCTAAGCAACTTTGTTCGGCTTAAAAAGACCTTTGGGAGTCGAATGTTAAGACAAATATAATATTTATTCAATGTGGTTGCCTGACACTTACATTCACCAAAGGATTCTAAGCAACTAGTCTTTCACGCTCTCCAGTAATATCCTGTCATATACCTTTCCACGCGGCAAATGAGGGAAGAGAAAAATATGCTGCTCGAATCGACAATTCGAGAATGGATAATAAGTCGTAGGCGTGTGCATAAACCTTTAACCGCCTTGGTGGTGTATTGGTTAAGGTGTCTAAAAATCTGTGTGTGATAACCCAGGTTCGAATCCTGGTGGATCACATAAATTATATGCTTTCATTAATTTCATTGGAGGTGTTTGGTGTGGTGGTGAAATTTATAAAAAAAATAGATTATCAGTAGGTTCAGGGATATTTCGTAGCGAGGCCGTTCTAAATTATCTGTGCCCCATGAATATTCTTTCCTCTCACTTAAACAATAGGCTACCATAGTGCGGTGGGAATATGAACATGATTAGATTAATATCCAGTATTCGAGAATGGATAATAAGTCGTAGGCGTGTGCATAAACCTTTAACCGTCTTGGTGGTGTATTGGTTAAGGTGTCTAAAAATCTGTGTGTGATAATCCGGGTTCGAATCCTGGTGGATCACATATTTGCTTGCATTAATTTCATTGGAGGTGTTTGGTGTGGTAGTGAAATTAATAAAAAATAGATCTATTTATTAATTATGAAATAGTGAAGAAACCCGTCACTGAGTCTGAATAATTATACAATTTTATATACTATAAATTAATGTATAATGATACAAATATGATTGTAACATAATACCATAAGAAGCGCGTCTTGTGTAAATGGAATATGAATTTCACCCTAACAAACAAAGTGCTGGCCAAGTTTTTGACACTGCTAATACAATACTTGCCAAAGTTTATCTCAGAATCTCCATAAATACCTCCTCAATATGAAATTTATGGGAGTATCTTTTCCCGTAAGTCTTATTTAGGTAAATTTCATAAGTTATCCACATTTCAGCTCGTACCTTTAACAAATACTTGTTGGTTTTGCAAGTTTAGGATTGCAGTTATTACCTTCACCTTACATAACGTTACTTGGGATCTTTCAAGTGCCATATCTGTATTCTTGCCTAGTTTAAGTTGAGTATTGTAGACACCAATAGAGCAGGGCAATACCCAGGGGAGGCCTCATAGGCATGTGATAGGGAGTTGTTGGAACTCCTGTTTCATTTGTTTGGCTTCCATCACTGCAACTGTTTGTGTCTCACCTACACAGAGAGTAATCCAGCTAGCTTTCACAAACACCTCCTCCCCCTATCCATTATATTTCATTAAACAAGCACACCAATCTTCTTTCCATTACTGTACACCAAAACAAATATAAAATATATATATGAATGTTTAATTTGGCTCTCACTCTTTAAACTTTGCGGGAGACACTTGTTGCAGGCAGATTTGCCTTCTGTATCCTTGACACACACATAAACAGAAATGTATAGCCCCCCCCCCCCCAAAAAAAAAAGACGGTAAATAATATAAAATACAACAGGTAGGCCTATGTCAATTATAAGATCAGAATCTTAATACAGTATATAATGTAGCAATATCTATATATACTGGGTGGATGGGATTCGTCAGCAACCCATCTAGGGGAGACAACCTTATATACATCCGGGTGGATGGGATTCGACAGCCTTGGTTGGCGGGTAACCCGTCTAAGGGAATAAACCTTATACACATTACCGAAGAGCGGCTCGCTCGTCGGTGCCACTTGCAGGTGGCGAACTCTACAATAGATACAATAGATATCAATTCAATATACCCCGCCACCTTCCCAACAACAACAACAACAACAACAACAACAACAACAACAACAACAAAGTATACCAGTCATAGTCATGTCGTCTATGATACAGTTAATATATGCTTATGTCGGTATTTTGCAAAAATATGGGCAGACCAACTTATAGTATTTCCTGTTCACTGATGTTCGCCTTCGCAAGTATCGGTCTATATTTTTGTCGACACATTCGTACGTTGTTTTTCCCTCTCTCGTGATCACTTGCAGGCGTCCTTCATTTAGGTAAGTGACGCTACCAGAAAATTAGAATTATTTTTTTTTCCTCCGAACTTTGGCCGGAGTAGAAGTTGGCTCGGGAGTTTGGTGCTGACAAAGTTCGCTGGATTAAAAGGCAGAATCACACGAACGCTTTTATCGTCAACTTTGAATCGACTACTTTGTTATGGCAACTAATCTAGACTGCTTTGAACATGATTGTCAACGATCAGACTGTAGATGGATTATTGTAGGTAACAAAACTCGCTGGATCGAAATATGCCCCATCAAAGTTGCAGAAAAATATTGCCGGAAAAGTTGCTTGTGTAATTCTGCCTTAATTTGCCTGGTATTGTGGCTGTGGAAGTTACGGACACTATGTTTTTATCATTACACGGCTGCTGGCTGGAAATTGAACAACCAAAATTGGTATGCAGACGTGGAAGTTAGATGGCATTTTTTTTTTTTTTTGAAGATTTATTGTTGGCTAACCGGAAATCGAATTTGTCGTCGTATTGGTGTGGAAGTAATAGGTGCAGTTTATCTTTGTAATGTGAACCTTATGCATGCAATCAGTGCTATTGATTTGTACCTGAAAAATATATATTATGCATCTGTTAAAATTATCGTGCTAGGACTTTTACTTTCAGGTGTAACTTATATGAATTAGGCATCCAAGACGTACCAATATTTGTTTAGCTATTCAAATACAATTATATATTTACACCCCTTGCTAAGTATGCGTCAGACATTACTACAGTTCAGAGCGAGCCAAACATAATGCCAACTGTGGCATGGTGTATATAGTCAACAATGCAGATGTAGAAGATGCAAACGATATACATTAAAACATTCTGGTGGAATATTGACTACAGTATAGGTAGCGCCAACGAGCTTGACAATAATCTGGACCCCTTAAATTCTTATAACTCTTAATTAATGAAAGCAATCGGGCTGACATTTCTATCATTTGGGAAGAGTCCACCAGGAAATAGGTGTGGATATTTACACCCAGTTTGGCTCAAGGACAGTAGCACGGGGATGGGGTAATGGTCTCTGTTGGCTATTGTAGGTAGTAGGGGTAGGCAGCCCCGCCCAGGGAAGTACTACCGCCAAGGTTTCGGGAGACTCAGGGAATAGCCTGAATTCCATTTTCTCTCCCAGGCCTTGGTAGCTGGATATATATATTTCTGCCTCACACATCAGGGGTATCAGGAAAACCCTCTTTATATAACATACACATCCAACTTCACGACATTGCCCTACATCGCTATCCTCTATCCATAAAACAATACTCTTCCCACTACATATCATACATGCAACACTATACATATCTTTACCTTATAAATCATGGCAGTACAATTGTTAAGAGCAAACCTGGTGGTCCCTCGGATATCCACCCCCGGCAGGGTTGGGTTATCGACACAGGGCCCTCCCGGTCGTCATCATGCGACTGTGTCAACAGCATTGCAACATCCCAAAGCTGCTCGTCGGTGCAGCTTTTTCTTTAGCAATATAAGGGGACTTCACTCTAACATCAATTCTGTACACCAATTTCTTCAAGCAGAATCCCCTACTCTCCTTTTTTTGACAGAGACTCAAGTAACATCAAGTAACATCCACAGCGGCTCGCTTGGTGTAGTGACTAGCGTCTCGGACTTCCACCCAGAAGGCCCGGGTTCGCGCCCACGCTCGGCGCATTAAAGATTTTTCACAAGCACTGAGTCGTTACCATCCCTCATGAGCAAAGGGATAGGGTAGTAGTACAGGCCCCCAATGGAAATACGCCTAATCGGCCTTATTGAGCTATCCTTAGCTAGCTTAGCATGCGCTAGCTTTAAGAACTATTATTATTATTATTATTATATCTGACACATCTAGATTTAATTTTCCAGGTTATCAACTGCTCCAAAATTTCAGACCTAAAGGAGGTGTATGTTGCTTCGCAAAATCTGAAATTGCCCTGGAGGAGGTTACTGGTTTCAGTTGTCCCTATTTTGATTATTCTATATACAAATTAATTTCTGCTGGTAAATTTAAATACATATGTTGGATCTACCGTTCCCCAAATACTCCTCCAGAGCAAAGTGTTTTTGATTCTCTGTCCTCATAACTCAGTGTCCTCAACTTAAATGCTTCTTCTGAAATCACTGTGTTGGGTGATTTTAATGTCCATAATGTTGAATGGCTCACTCATTCAGCCAGGACTGATGATGCTGGTCTTGAATGTGAGCTATTTGCAGACTCATTTAATCTCACTCAACTAGTCAACCAACCCACCCGTGTACCAGATAATCCTGATCATAATTCCCACCTACTGGACTTATTTTTAACAACCAATTCAGAAAATAATGCTGTTACAGTGAGGTCCCCGCTTGGATCTTCTGATCACTGTCTGATACAGGCCACCTGTCTATCACCTACCACACCTTCCCACTCTGAACCTGTTTTGGTGACTAAATGGCATTACGATAGGGCAGACTGGGAGGGTCTTCAAGATTTCTTTATTGATATTCCCTGGACCTCTTTTTTTCTAATGATGCACACTCTACCTTGAGCCACATACAAGATTTTATAAAAATTGGAATGGAAACTTTTATTCCTCATCAAAAGTACAGTAAAAGATCTAATTCACCTAAATGGTTTGACCATAATTGTGCTAGAGTAACTGAACAAAAAGCAATAGCCTACAATGCATACACAAGATCAAAAACACATGAAGCCTTTAATTACTTTAGAAATATCAGAAATCATGCCAAAATTGTATTAAATCTAACTAAATCAAATTTTCTCCACAAGCAGGCAAATAAACTTCTAAATAATCCAAATGATAACAAAATATTTTGGTCTACTCTGAACTGTATTCAAATCCAACTTCACTACTGTTTCATCCATTCCACCATTAAAATCTCCGACTGGCAATCTTGTAAGTGACCCACGAGGTAAAGCTAACCTTCTTGCGGATATTTTCTCCACCAACTCAATCTTAGATGAAATAAATCAAGATGTCCCGGTACTTAATTTTAATTTACCTGAAATTCCCTCACTTAAGATCCACACCAGACATGTCAAAACTATTTTGCAGAATCTCTCAGTAGATAAGGCTCCTGGTCCAGATGAAATTCCTCCAATAGTACTTAAGAATTGCTCCTTGGTGCTCGCTCCTGTATTGGCAAAACATTTCCGTCTGTGTACTCATACCTCATGCTTCCCAGTATCCTGGAAAGAAGCAAACATCCATCCAGTTCCTAAAAAAGGTGCTTCTTCAGATCCATCAAACTACAGACCAATAGCTATAACTTCCACTCTTGGTAAAGTCTTTGAAAATACAGTATATTAAATAATCACACAATTAAGCATCTTGAGAATAATAAATTAATCAGTGATAGGCAATATGGTTTTAGACGATGTCGATCAACTGCAGACATTCTTTGCCTTCTTATGCATCAAATCAACCAAGCTACAGACCAACATGGTGAAACACATACAATAGCACTGGATATATCAAAGGCATTTGATAGAGTCTGGCATCAATCCTTATTGTCGAAGATGTCACACTACGGCCTTGCATCATTAGTTCCACTAATTTCTTCTTATCTTCATAACAGAAAAATATGTGTAATGGTAGATGGCCTTTATTCTCAATTTCACTCAATAAATGCTGGTGTTCCCCAGGGATCAGTTTTGGCCCCAACTCTGTTCCTCATTCATATCAATGATCTTATATCTACCACTCATAGTCCAATACATTCCTACGCAGATGACTCAACACTCCACAGTTCCTTCACATTTACCAATTCTTTCACCCAACCCGATCTTACAAATTCAAAAATAAACACTGCAATTTCTCTGAACCAGGACCTTTCTAGAATTAATGAATTGGGGACAAAAGAATCTAATTTCCTTTAATGCACAGAAAACCAAGTACATTCAATTTTCTAACCGACAGAATCTCACTGACTCCCATATATTTTTTAATGATGTAAATATTCCCACTTGCCCTAGTATTGACATTCTCGGTGTAACATTAACTACTAACCTGAGCTGGACACATTATGTTAGAAGCATTGCTAAGAATGCCTCTAAAAAACTGGGATTCCTGTACAGAGTTCGAGAATTCTTCGCTGACGAGCAGTTGGCCGTAATATATAAAAGTCATGTGCGTTCTCAAATGGATTACTGTTCACCTCTGTGGAGTGGAAGTGGAGTGGTTGCATTGAGGCAGTTTGACAAAATTCAAAATAAAGCTATTAGATTAATCAATAACCCTGCAATCACACAGGACCTTCCTACATTATCCATACGAAGAAACGTTGCATCCCTTGCATTATTCTACAGATATTTTCACAGCAATTGTTCCGAGGAACTTGCTTCAATTGTGCCGCCTCTCCACATCTTTCCCCGTAGAACTAGGGCAGCTGAGAGCGCCCATGAATTTACACTTTCTCCTCCACAATGCAGAACTTCTGCTTATCAAAATTCATTTATCCCCAGAACTACTACTCTTTGGAATTCACTTCCCTCGAGTTGCTTTCCACAAACTTACAATCTACAACAGTTTAAATCCAGTTGTTACAAACATTTTATGAATGGAGGATGCCTTTAGGCACATGGACCTTTTTTTTTTATCTGTGTTTTTCCTTCCTCCGTTCATTGTCTCTTAAAAAACAAATTACAACGCTATTGAAACTTGAAGGAGAGACATTGAGCTTAAGGGGGTAGTGTTTGGATTTTGGTCTATATATTTATTTATCAACTCTGCGTAAGCAGAGTGGTATCACCCCCCGTATAGTGGTACATGCCGGCCGAAATGTCTGTCTGTCTGTCTGTCTGTCTGTCCGATAACTCCTCCTAGACCGTTCAACGGATTTTCACCAAACTTCACACGAACATTCGGTGCGTGAATGCGACGGTAATAAAAAAATATGTTTTGAATATGTGCAATAGTTATGGTTTTAGGTCCAAAATATGGTTTTGCCCCCCCCCCCCCCCCCCCCTCAGGACACCTTACCTTTTGATACCTTTTGATGTGTTCGCCGCTCTTCTAGCGGCACCAAGGAGCGCGACGCCCCTCGTTATGGGTGGTGATTTGATGCAGTAGACTGTTTGAAGCGACAGCTCGCTCCCTTGCGAGGATGGGCTCGTCTGGCACTTTTTGCAGTTCAACATCTAGGGCTCTCTTGAAGTTGTCTAACGAGATGTCCCTCATGTCTCTTACTCGCCGTGGGAGTTTGTTGAAGAGACGTGGGCCTCTGTGTGATAACCAGCCCTCTCGCAGAGAGCCCATAGCACCCCTGTTATTCATCCGGGGGATTTCGCATTCCCAGCCTCTCCTATCACTGAATTTCATGACTATCGGAGTATGTAGGTTTGGTACTAAACCCTCTGCGATTTTCCACGTGTATATTATTAGGTAACGTTCTCTTCTACGTTCCAGTGAGTACAGATTCAGTGCTCTTAAACGCTCCCAATAGTGTAGATGTTTTATCGAACTTATATGCGAAGTGAAATTTCTTTGTACACTCTCTACGTCATTTATTTCACCTGCTTTGTATGGGGATGTTAATACGCTACAGTATTCAAGCCGCGGTAGCACTAGAGATTTGAAGAGCGTTATCATAGGCAATTCACTGCGTGTTTTAAAAGTACGCAGAATCCAACCCGTTAGACGTTTCGCAGCCGCCACTTTGACCTGGTTATGTACTTTGAAACCCATATTTTCAGACATTATTACCCCAAGGTCTTTCACACTGTCTTTCCGTTCTATTATGTGGTTAGATTCTGTTAAGTAATTTGTAATTTCTTTAACACCATTATTATCTCCGTACCGTATTAATTGGAATTTTTCCTCATTGAATTGCATGTTGTTTTCCCTGGTCCACTGGAACACTACATTCATGTCTTCCTGCAGTCGGCCCGTGTCCTCTTGTGTGTTTACTATCTTGCTTAATTTTGTGTCATCAGCAAAAGACGACACCGTACTGTGTCTGGTGTTGGTATTTATGTCGCAAATTAGTATGAGGAACAGAAGGGGCGCTAGCACTGTTCCTTGGGGCACTGAGCTTTTGACATCCGAAGGCTCAGAAGTGACTTGGTTTACTGCTACCGATTGTTTTCGGTTTACGAGGAAATTGTATATCCACCGTCCGATTTTCCCAGTTATACCTTTTACTTTCAGTTTGTGGGCTATTATACCATGGTCACATTTATCAAATGCCTTAGCAAAATCGGTGTAAATGACATCCACGTTTTTCTTTTCTTCTAGCGCTTTAAGAATTTTGTCATAGTGTTCCAAAAGTTGTGAGAGACATGATCTTCCCGCTCTGAACCCATGTTGACCGGTGTTGTGTAGTTCATTTGTCTCCATGAATGTTGAAATTTTGCTTCGCAGGACTCGCTCGAAAACTTTAATGATGTGAGAGGTTAGAGCTACCGGGCGGTAGTTTTTTGGTAGTGCTTTACTCCCTCCTTTATGCAGTGGGTAAATTATTGCGTTTTTCAAGCTATCTGGTATGTCCCCAGTGTCTAGACTCCTTCTCCACATTATAGCCAGGGGTTTTGAGAGGTTTTCCTTACATTTCTTCATTAGGATCGAATTCCATGAGTCCGGGCCTGGTGCCGAGTGGGATGGCATGTTGGAAATGGCCTCTTCTACACCCACCCCCACCCTGTACCTGTTCCCAAGCAATGATGATGGCGTTCTGTGCAGAACGCCATCGCATTTGTTAGGTTGTTAATTTAGTTGACATTAGAAGTGATGGTAGTAATAGTGGGGATAATGCTGATAGTAGTGATAATGGTGATAATAGCAGTGATAATGGTTGTAGATTTAGTGATAATGATGACAGTAGTTATGATGATGGTAGTGATGATGATAACAGTAGTAGATATGATGGTGACAGTACTAGTTGTAGTGATGATGGTCATAATAGTATTCATGATGTTGACATTAGTTTTTCTTTTGTTTTTGTTTTTATGTGAGTGAGGGAGGCGAAAGGCAGAACTGCCTATAGCGAGTGCCTCCCCCATAGTTGAAAGAGTGACAGGGCCAAAATCAAGGGACGTTCGAGCCAAAATGCTTGGACACACGGAGTTTGAAGCAATTTAAGTCATAGGAAGAGGGAAAGACTGATTCTGGGAGAGAGTTCCAGAGCTCAGCGGTTGAATAGAAGAAAGTCTGAGAGTAACGTTTCACTCTTGGGTTGGAGAGTTGCACAGAGTAGGGGTGGGATTGTGTTGCAAGACGGGTACCACGTGCCCTACGTAAGGGAGATGGTATACACTGGGAAAGCTCTGAGGAACACTGATTATTATAGTAGCGACAGAATAGCGAGAGAGATTGCAGAGAGTTGGTGAGTGGACGGGAGTTAATGATACGAAAGGCCTTCCTTTCAATTTTGTCTAGGAGAGCGGTGTGTGAGGAACCTCCCCACACATGTGAACAATACTCAATACAAGGACGCACTATGCCCCTGTACAGAGCAAGAAGCTGTGCAGGGGTAAAGAACCCCCTAAGGCAGTTGAGCACACCCAGCTTCTGAGAGGCTGCCTTAGCAAGACTGGTAATATGGTCCTTCCAACTGAGAGCAGAAGAAAAAGAGATACCAAGAATATTGAGAGAAGATGAAGGATTGATTTTTGTATTATTGAAGAATAAGGGATAGTCCGCAGGGAGATCCTGACGGGTAGATAGATGGAGAAATTGGGTTTTGGAAGCATTAAAGGTAACAAAGTTTTCTCTGCCCCAATTGGAGATAGTAGTTAGACCAGAATTTAAGTGTTCTATGGCTTCATTCCGTTTGTCATTGAGGAATTGCTGGCTTGGGCGTTCTGAAAAACTAATGGAGTAGTGTAAGGTTGAGTCGTCTGCGTATGAATGGATGGGAATTGAGGTACAGTTGAGAAGATCATTTATACAAATTAGAAAGAGAATAGGAGATAGGACAGAGCCCTGAGGAACACCGGAGTTTATAGGTTGAGGAAGTGAGCGATGGCCGTCCACAACCGCAGCTATGTAATGATGATTGTAAGATGATGGTGACAGTATTAGTGATGTTGGTAAGTAGTAGTGATGATGGTGAAAGTTGTAGTAATGATGAGAGTAGTAGTGATGATGGTGAGAGTAGTAGTGATGATTATAATAGCAGTAGTGCTGATGATATTAATGATGATAGTGACTAGTAGTGATGATGGTGACCGATCGCAGACTTGTGTATGCCTTTTTTATTTTGGGCGAAACGGCACGTCTACTTTATTTATATAGTTTTTAGTTTCCTCGCTAGACCTCCATCAAGCTTAGAAAACACCCCCTAGACCCCCTTTCAAGATAAATTTGTACATTTTTCGATAGAAAATGTCCCGTCTGCTATCGCTCGCCAGGAAAAAATCGATACCTAAAGGGCACGAAAGGTGTGAATTTTGACAACAAAATGAGGCGAAAGGTCTCAAAATCGCCAAACTAACGGAACGAACGTCTTAAAACCTCAAAACTAATATGCTAAACATGAGGGAGAAGGGGATCCGTAAAAAGTAAGTACTACCCTCTTAATAAAAGACTGTTATTGTTAGTAGTAGTAGTAGTAGTAGTAGTAGTAGTATTAGTAGTAGTAGTATTGTAGTATTGTAGTACCGTAGTAATAGTAAATATTGTGCATTTGTGGAAATCACAGACACGCCACGTTTACAAAATGTCATGTTGGTGGAAAGTTGACTTGTAGATATTGTTGTGCAGATTCTGAGTACATCTAACTCCTTTTGAAACACATAAGAGAGTTGAGATAGTATCGCTACTCACTCTCCCTCCGCCCTTTAGAGAAAACCTTGTCAATTATCCCGAGTGGTCGTCAGTCAGTGTCGTGATTTTATCTATCGGTATGCCAATTGTGAAGGAGTTATAGTAATTGAGGTTAATGAGAAATACTCCCATGGTTACGCAGTGTTTCCTAGCAATAAAAAGTACACATTTGCAGGTAAAGCTTAGTCAGTACAATATATTTTTGCAATGACTAGCATGTTGTCCACTTTATGGTAGAAATGGCAAAAATATGTAATTTGGAACAAGCCAAAATATAATACAACCGTTTCGAGTGACTGTTATCCTTGCTAAACTATATGCATGTGGCTTGGTGCTTTATCAACTCTGCATATCGCCCCCCGTATAGTGGTACATGCCGGCCGAAATGTCTGTCTGTTGTCTGTCCGATAACTTCTCCTAGACCATTCGACGGATTTTCACCAAACTTCACACGAACCTCCGGTGCGTGAATGCGACGGTAATTAAAAAAAATAAATGAATTTGTGCAATAGTTATGATTTTAGGTCCAAAATATGGTTCCCCCCCCACCAGCCCCTCCTTAGGCCCTCCACCAGCCTCTCGCCCCCCCCCCAGCAATGATGATGGCGTTCTGGGGGAGAAAACAACTCGCCCCGTATTTGATAGGTTAAGTTAGTTTAGTTGACATTAGAAGCGATGGTAGTAATAGTAGGTGACACATCGCAGAGTTGGGTATGCCGTTTTGGTTTTGGGCAAAACGGCACGTCTACTTTATAATATAGTAAGGGTAGCCTGTCCATTAATGATGATAATCAACTTTGCGTAAGCAGAGTTTGGTATCGCTCCCCCGTATAGTGGTACCATGCTGGCCGAAATTTCTGCCTGTCTGTATGTCTGTCTGTCCGAATACTCCTCCTAGACCATTCAAAGGATTTTCGCCAAACTTCTAACGAACATTCGGTGCGTGAATGCGACGGTCAGTAAAACAATATTTTTTGAATTTGTGCAATAACTTTGATTTTAGGTTAATAAAATGGTTCTGCACACCGCCCCCCCCCCCCCCCCCCCCCTTGGCCCTTCCCCATCCCTCTATCCTCACTACCTCACTACCCGTGCTACCGCCAGACGCTGCAGACGCTCTGTCAACGCTCTCACGATATCGATCATAATTTGAGTATTAACTACTCATCCTCTTCATTCTTGTGCATGAAAGGTGGTTAAGAGCACGTTTAACCATCCTGTAGCTTAGTAAGTAACACTGCACGCTATTTCGCTGTGTATTGACTGATAAACTTTGTGTTTATCACAAGACTCCTGCTCGGCGCCACTAGCGCCATCTATTTTTTTGTTTTGCTTTATAAACAAACGCTCTCCTATTACTATTTTATATAAAATCGTAGCCCCTAATTTTACCCATTACCTACTGTAGTAAGTATCTATTTAACTGCCTTGTATGTAAGTAAAGCTTTGCATATTAATTTGCTAATAAACAATACTGTTTACTAACTAACCTGCCTACAGGGACTAACGCCGACGCCATTTTGTAAACAAACTTTTTTGGGGGATTATACATATACCAGCAAATTTTGTACCAAATTTAAGTGCATTCATTTATCTTTTCCCCCTAGATATATTCTTGACTTTTTCTCCTCAGACTGATTTTACTTTAAGCTAAGGGTGGTATTTGTACAAACTAACCTAGCCTAACCCAACCTGCCAAGCTTTTAACCTAACCCAAACCTAGCCTAGCCTATAGCCAGCCAATCTGTTTTATTATTAACTCTTGTAGATATTGTATTTAGTATCCTACTGTAGCTATACAGTATATCTGTAATTTTAGTTGTTGCTTGCACGATCTTGTAATAACCTTTGACTGATACACTTTTTTATCTAAAAAGAGTAGACTACTGCAGGGCCATCTGTTGACACAGTATATTAACCCCTTGTGTGCAGTCACACTTTATTTTTATATAATCTCTATTTGGTGAATTGTATACTTAGTTACATATTCTGTTATACATATATTTGTTTAAGGTTAGGTTATTTTTAGGTTATCACACCTGGTAGCCTATTTCTGCGAATTTAAATTTTATTATTTTCGGTTAGGCTATTCAACGCTGGTAGCCTATTATTGTGTATTTCAATTTTTAAAAAAAAACTTTTGGTTAGGCTCTCGCCCCTGGAAGCCTAATTCTGCGTATCTCAACATTTTTGTTTTCGGTTAGGCTATCACCCCTGATAACCTATTTCTGCGTATTTCAGCATATTTGTTTTCGGTTGAAGTGATTGAAGTGTTTTAAAAGTGAGTGAAGTGTTTTAAAGTGAGTGAAGTGTTTTTTAAGTGAGTGAAGTGATCTGAAGAAAGTGACTGTCACCATGCCTCGCGCTTGTGCGAACTGCGCCGGTAGGTTTGGTGAGTCCATGTTTGCTACTGTCGATTTTCAAGTCTGCCGGCTCTGCCAGCAACGAGAGAATTTTACAGTCAAATTAGATGAAGCCTACAACAAGATCAACGTCCTCAACATGAAGCTGGAATCACTCCAAGAGTTTGTAACACTCAACGTTGGAGTACCACAAACTTCAATTGTCACCGCAACTCCAGCAGCCACCAACGCCCCAACGTCAACTGCCAACAATTCAACGCCTACAGTAGCCATTTCAGCTGATGTTTCCGATACTCAAGATACAAATAGTGACTCTCTTCCCCCTCAAGACAACTTCCGTGTCGTGAGGAACAACATTTGCCCCAAGACCAGGAAACACATACCGATTACCGAGTGTCAAAACCGTTTCCAGATACTCACAGACTCAGATGACGAAGAGGAAATAGATGAAGTCCGGCTCGTGGGAGACTCGATGATACATGGTCAGCTCACAGAGTTTTGCGCCAGGGCACCTAAGACCAGGAAGCGTTTTTGTATCCCTGGTGGTGGTGTGGACGACGTAGTTGCAGCAGTTGACGAAGTATCAAAGCTGGCCCCTGCTAATACAATGTACGTCATCCACGTTGGATCCAACGATGTACAGCGAACCCGGTCGGAAGATTTGCTTTTAAAGTACCAGCAGCTGATCAAGTCGTTTAAGGAGAAGTCATCAAGGATCATCGTCTCAGGAATCGTCCCCCGGCTCGGTGTAGAGAGCCGATTTTACAACATAGCCACCAGCACAAATCGTTGTCTAGCAAACCTCTGCAGGAAGGAGAACGTGGGATTCGTCGACACCTGGGACAATTTCTACTACGATGACTATTTGTTTTCGGACGATGGAGTTCATCTGAACCAGGTGGGAGCAGCACGTTTTGGGCGTCTTCTCAACGATGCGGTGACGGATTTTCGGAGAAGAAATCGACTCAGCACAGGACAACCAGGAAGGAGGACCGAAGACAGCGAGGATGGCAACCTACAAAGGAATTAAATACTAATCCGTCAAGAACCGCGAATTTGGATAAAGCTCCACCAACACGACCCAAATTCAAAACCGCCAGGGATAACGACCGAGGACAGCCATGAATGTAAATGTAGATCCGACCAGAACCAAAAATTCGATGAAAGAACGTTCTGTGAGTTCTAAAACCGCAACTTTAAAGGTTTTCTATGCAAACGCTCGTAGCATACGCAATAAATTTTCAGATTTAGAGGAACTAGTGTTTACAGAAAATTATGATGTGATTGGCATAACAGAATCTTGGCTCAATACAGAAGATAGAGACTTTTTAGCAGAGTATTCACTTCCCGGTTATGTAATGTTGGAGAACAGCCGAATAAATAAAAATGGAGGTGGCGTTTTATTTTATATCAAAGAAAGTCTTAACCCGACCCTCGTGTCAAAACCTCAAATTGTGAACGTCGACACATCTTTTGTGCTAATAAAGAATAATAAAGGTACAAAAATAATACTTGCGTTAATATACAGACCTCCAGCTCAACCAGTGCAAACTGACCAAGAAATTTACGAACAAATTGCAGATGTAAGTAACTCACAAGATACCGTAATTTTTGGCGACTTTAATTTACCTGTGACCAAGTGGGGCGATACTCTTACTTCACACTCCGGACATGACTTGTATACGAACTTGCAAGAGAGTTCGCTTTATCAATTTGTTCGAACGCCGACCCGTGGTAATAACGTTCTTGACATTGTACTTGCAACAAAAGAAGAATTGATAGAGAATTTAAATGTTGGTGATGAATTCAGTAACAGCGACCATCGTACGATAACTTTCACTTTAAAGTTTACTAGTAACGAACCAAATAGTAGCATCGAAAAAGTCCCTAATTTCAAGAAAGCAAACTTCCATAAACTTAGAGCTATGTTTAAAGAAACTGACTGGAGCTTTTTAATTAACAATAACAACATAAATACATCTTGGAAGTTATTCGAAACCACTTACCTAAAAGCAGTGCAAGACTGCATACCATCGAAAATACGGCGTCCAGGCCATAATAATAAGCCCAAATGGTGGAATAAAGATATTTCAAACTGCCTGCTTGCTAAAAAATTTGCTAATGATAGATTAAAATCCTCACAAAATGACGAAGAACGGGTGAAATTTGTAGAGCTACGACGCAAAGCCAAAAAGTTAATTAAGCAGAGTAAAAAGACCTTAGAGTTACATATTGCGAATCAAAGTAAAACAAACCCGAAAGAATTCTATAGTTATATCAGAAAGAAAAAAGTAGTTACTTCAACCGTTGGACCACTAGTCGATGAAAAGGGAGAATACACCAAAGACGAAGTACAAATGAGTAATGCCCTCAATACCTTCTTTGCATCAGTTTTTACAACAGAAGACCTCAGTGATATCCCTACACCATCGCCGATTCATATTGATAATTCAGATTTTCTAAGCAATATCACCGTTACAGAGAGAGAAGTATTGAATTGTTTAGATAAACTCAAGGTAAATAAAACGCCAGGACCTGATACAATCTCGCCTAGAGTTCTAAAGGAAGCTAAGGATGAGCTCTCCAAACCACTGACATTACTATTCAATAAATCCTTGCAGTCTGGAACCATGCCTGATCAGTGGAAGCTAGCCAACGTAACACCGATATTCAAAAAAGGCAGCAAATCCCTACCCAGTAACTATCGTCCAATTAGCTTAACCTCAGTTGTATGTAAAATGCTAGAAACGGTCATACGAGACAGACTCGTAAATCACTTAGGGGAAAATAACATACTTAAAGATACTCAACACGGCTTTCGTAAAAAACGTTCCTGTTTAACAAACCTCTTAGACTTCTTCCACGATATCCTCAACCTCTACGATGAGAGTAAAGCTGTAGATATTATATACATTGATTTTCAAAAGGCCTTTGACAAAGTTCCCCACAAACATTTACTGCTAAAACTAAAAGCGCATGGAATACAAGACGGTGTGTTGAAATGGATAGAAAATTGGCTCAGCAACAGAAAGCAAAGGGTAGTCATAAACGGTAAGGCATCTAAATGGACCAATGTAAGTAGCGGGGTACCCCAGGGATCAGTACTAGGACCAATTCTCTTTCTAATTTACATCAACGACATAGATGAGGGTCTCACCTGTACAATCTCAAAATTTGCTGACGATACAAAAATTGCAAATAGCGTACTCTCAAAAGAACAAGTTGACGATATGCAACACAATCTAGATAAATTGTCATGTTGGGCCCAAATTTGGCAAATGAGTTTCAATGCGGATAAATGTAAAGTATTACATGTCGGATACCTAAATGAGAAAGCAAACTATTCGATGAATGGCACTCAGCTTAAGAATGTAAACAGAGAAACCGATCTGGGAGTAACAATATCGAGTAACCTAAAACCGAGTCAACAATGTTCAGAAGTTGTTAAGAAGGCAAACAAAATAATTGGCTTTATAGGCAGGTCATTTGAGCATAAATCCAAAGAAGTTATCCTAACCCTTTACAATTCCTTAGTCCGCCCTCTTCTGGAATACTGCGTTCAATCCTGGTGCCCTTATTACCAAAAAGATATAAACAAGCTAGAACGAGTTCAACGTAGAGTTACCAAAATGATACCTAGCCTAAAGAACAAACCATACGAAGAGCGTCTTAGAGAATTAAATCTATTTCCTTTAACCCAGCGCAGATTAAGAGGTGACTTAATTCAAGTGTTCAAAATCATCAAAGGCATCGACAATATGAACTGTAGTAAGTACTTCACTATCGACCAATCTAATTACATGCGGGGAAACGGTTGCAAAATTATTGGTAAATCTTTTAACTCGCACGAATCTAAGAATTTCTTCTTCAATCGAGTTGTCAACTTGTGGAATAGGCTTCCCCGAAACGTTATAGACTGCATCACCGTTGATTCATTTAAACTCCGCCTAGACAAATATCTCTCATCAAACCCGCGACTGACTGCGTTTGTAAATGAATAACTTTATTTTATCCCCCCTCAGTTACTAACCCATCTGTCCTCTACTAACTTCCTAATCCTGCCACGGACATTAGTTCCAGGGCAGTAATTCCCTTTCCAATGTTCCCTTACCCACTCTAAACCACTGTTTGGACACTTGATCCTCAGTGTTTTGGAGGACAAGCAACCTAGAAGGGTCACTAGACTGTTGTTGCTTGATTTCCTTTGTACTCCTTTGTACTCTGCCCAGCAACCCCCCCCCCCAGCAATTATGACGGCGCTCTGTGTGTGTGTGCCCCTCATTTGATAGGTTAAGTTAGTTTAGTTGACATTAGAAGTGATGGTAGTAATAGTGGGGATGTTGGTGATAGTAGTGATGATGGTGATAATAGTAGCGATGATGGTTGTAGTTGTAGTAATGATGATGACAGTAATAGATATGATGGTGACAGTACTAGTAGTAGTGATGATGGTCATAATAGTAGTGATGATGGTGTCAAGTAATGACAATAGTTGTAGTGATAATGGTGACAGTAGTGATGATGGTGACAGTATTAGTGATGATGGTGAGTAGTAGTGATGATGGTGAAAGTTGTAGTGATGATGACAGTATTAGTGACGATGAGAGTAGTAGTGATGATGGTGAGAGTAGTAGTGATGATTATAATAGTAGTAGTGCTGATTAATGGTGATATTATGATTAATGATGGTGATAGTATTACTAGTGATGATGGTAACCCATGGCAGAGTTGGGTATGCCGTTTTGATTTTGGGCTAAACGGCACGTCTACTCTACTCTATATTAACTATTATTAAGAAATGATAAGTATAATAGCTACCAAGGTCTGCAAATGTAAGTATTAAACTGATCTCTTGGATGACATTACCTCCCTATTTACGGTTGTGTCCCCAGGTGAGCTAGGACTTCGTGGTGGTCAAATGGTTCCAAACTCACTCAGCATTATTCTCCTCTCCCCCCCCCCCCCTCTTCGATTCCCTTAAAAACAGAGAGTGAACAACTACCAATATTTGGTAGTACTATCGTTATAAACCACAATTAACCTTAAATTGTATGCATCTCAGATGGTTAATGAGGCAACTTATAGATTAATGACAATGATATGAACTAATGGAATGGTTATCTCACTGCAAATATTATACATTCAACTACTTTAGTTCATGTTTATTTTATATTAATTGATTGTATTTTAAGTAATTTGAGTATACATTGTGTTACACAACGTAAAGTTTTTTATTTGACGGGTTAAATCAGCTTTATGATAAACCTTCCTACCTATAGTCAATGTCTTTAAAATATACCACAGGTAAATCCTTATTTTAATTCTTACGTTTTTATTATATTCGGGCAAACTTTAGAGGGGAGGGAGAGCTCTGTTTTACTTATAGTGTTAAACATAACAATTTATATAAGTCGGGTTATACATTCAATCGACTTTATACACTACGACAAATTCCCACAAAATGGAATGTAGATAAATGGTTAGCCGATTTTTGTATTGTGAAGCATCTCTACTGCTAGCAAGTTATCGTGTCCTGTGTTGGACCAGTGGTAATGTAAGCACCTTGCCTTAAATGTGGGGGAATCTGGTTGGCCTTAAGTGAGACAGATGGCGGGCTTGATATTAATGTTTATTTAATGATCGGGTGCTTAGCGGGGGATTCATGGCTCACGAGGAATGAATGCCAAAAGGTTATGACGTTTCACCCCATTCAGGTATATTTGTTTCTTGGCGAGCGATAGTGAAACCTGCAAACTAAAGGAAACCGAAATTGTACACATTTTGCTGAAAGGGAGGTCTGAGGTGCGTCTTTTTTTTCTCTTTTTTTTAACTTTGAAAGGGACCTCAGGAGACATTTGATTTTAGCTTAGAGGTCAAAGTAAAATATAAATTGCTCAAAAATGGCAAAAACTATCAAAATGTTCAATCATAATATATAAAGCGCCTCATTAAATCCCCAACACCACGGATAAGTTAGTATTTAAGAAGATAGATGGCAGGGTTGATATTAATGTTTATGTAATAATCGGGTATCTTAGCGGGGGTTTCATTGCCCACGAGAAAGCAATGCCGAGAGGTTAAGACGTTTCTTGGCGAGCGATAGTGATCCTGCAAATTAAGGGAAACGGGCCGAACTGCAAATTGTACAAATTTAGGTTGAAGGGGAGTCCGAGGGCATTTAGGTTGAAGGGGAGTCCGAGGGCATTTAGGTTGAAGGGGAGTCCGAGGGCATTTTTTTATCTTGAAGGTGAACTATGGGAAACATCTTAAAAACAAATTATAATAGAATTAAATCTCGAAAATTGGTAAAATAGTAAAAATCTTCAATATTAGGTATAATTAGAAAACAAATGGATAACCCCCATGACGTCGGCTTGGGTAGTGTTAGGGGAGACAGAAGGGGTGGGGGGGGGGGGGGGGTGATATTAATGTTTATTTAATGACCGGGTGCTAAGCAGGGGATTCATGGCTCACAACGAATGAGTGTCAAAAGGTTATAACGATGCAGAACGGGCTAATTATTTGTTAATTTGCTGCCCCTCTGTTTTGATGTCAATATGAATAATGCTTGTTGCATTTTGATGTATTATATAATTTAGTTGCATTATGTAATTTTATTGTAGAGTTTGTTAAAATACTGTATATTGTTATATCCCTGTTATTCCATGTTGTTGTATTTGTTTATCCATGTAGCTCACCCAAGAAACTATATATGAATGCCCTATATATGTAACTTAAAATGTGGTTATGTGAAGATTAACTGTGTGCCCGTGGTTGGTCTGAACACTTGACAAATGGCCGTGTGAGTGGGCTTTTTGAGCAGTAAACGACCTTGTTAGCGGACAGTCCGAGATACTGCCTCCAGTCACGCTATAGCCAACACGAGGCGCTAAGGTGTTATAGAGAGCCTTGTACTACAGGGTTTATAGCGGGTCGTAGCCAATAGAGATCGGATCGGCAACGGCAACGATCATTGACTTTCTACACATACACAATATAGGTTACAATGTATACTGTTTAAATATATTTCCTTAATATATTTCGATAAGTCATAATTAGTTAAACATATTGTGTTATGCTAGGTTAGGGTAGGATAGGTTGACTAACAATAATTGTATCAATGGCAATAGTGGCTTATAGATTTATTTTCATTGTTTTTGTATGCATTTTCAATAATGTTTTGTTTTATTGATCTCAAGATAAAGGCACACATTAGCCTTGGACTCTAGCGAGGGTTAATGTTATTACATGCCGACAAGTCTAGCTAATTTCGGTGGACCAAAGGTAACAACATGCAATTTAACGAAGAGAAATTCCAGCTGATAAGGTATGGAGGAAATGAAGAGATAAAAGAAAACACAACCCACTTAACAGAGTTACTCCTGCCAATCCCACGAAAATCAGAGGTTAAAGATCTTGGGGTAATAATGTAAAAAAACACGTCTTTCAAAGAACATAATCAGGCCGAGTCAGTAGCGGCGAGGAAACTTGTAGGTTGGATACTGCGCACTTTCAAGACACGAGAAGAACGGCCAATGATAACACTTTTCAAATCGTTGGTGATCCCACGACTGGAGTATTGCAGTGTGCTAACATCTCCACACAAAGCCGGGGAAATAAACGAAATAGAGAGTATTCAAAGAAGCTTCACGTCCCACATCAGTTCGGTAAAACATCTTCACTACTGGGATCGGCTGAAGGCTCTTAACTTATATTCACTGGAGCGAAGAAGAGAGAGATACTTGATAATTTACACATGGAAAGTTATCGAGGGTCTAGTGCCAAACCTTCACACCACAATATCATGGAACTGGAGCGACAGGGGGGGGGGGGGGGGATAGCAAATGTAACATCCCACTCCAAAAGTGTAGGGGAGCCAGCTCTCGCCGAGGCCACTGAAGATGGCCGAAACAACTCCAGGTAAACTCCAGGTAAACAGGTAATCACTACACACATTCATACAACATTTAGTTTTAGATAACATACTGTTTCCTCGTTGTACTTCTGACTATTAGAGACAGTCATGCAATACTATAATCTATTCACTATTACTAGGCCATACATCTTGACTAGAAAATCTTTTACACTTATAAAGAACGAGAGCATAACATCGAGCTGGCATGTTTACCATTTCGGAAGAATCGACCATGGAAATAGTTGTGGAAATGCAGAATTGTGCACCCCATTTACTATAACCGTTTTGAGTTATAAGAAGTCAGGGGTCTAGATATCTGGACTACTGTAGATATACTGAATAGACTTGTGTTTGTTTAAAACAACAAAGGTGCCTATGTCTTGTCGTTTGAATTATGACAAAGCATTGACACTTTTAACAGTACCAAATTAATACCAATGATATATCCATTAGATATACTTGGATTCAACCCTGTGATTTTTTGGTGATAAATCATGTACTATAAAGACGGCAATATACAAGTGTTTTGGTGATAAATCATGTACTATAAAGACGGCAATATACAAGTGTTTTGGTGATAAATCATGTACTATAAAGACGGCAATATACAAGTGTTTTGGTGATAAATCATGTACTATAAAGACGGCAATATACAAGTGTTTTGGTGATAAATCATGTACTATAAAGACGGCAATATACAAGTGTTTTTGGTGATAAATCATGTACTATAAAGACGGCAATATACAAGTGTTTTTGGTGATAAATCATGTACTATAAAGACGGCAATATACAAGTGTTTTGGTGATAAATCATGTACTATAAAGACGGCAATATACAAGTGTTTTTGGTGATAAATCATGTACTATAAAGACGGCAATATACAAGTGTTTTGGTGATAAATCATGTACTATAAAGACGGCAATATACAAGTGTTTTTGGTGATAAATCATGTACTATAAAGACGGCAATATACAAGTGTTTTTCCCCTCAACTTTAACCGTCAATACTGGTCTGGCTAACTATGAGGTAACATACATAATAATTCTGTCACCTAAATTTATCTATCTATGACTGCAGAAATCTTGCGGGGAAATTTGTTATCAATATCATATTTAGTGCGAAACCCCATTAAACAGCTTATAGGGTAAATCTGTGCCAGAACGAAGGGAAGAGGCAGTGAGGGGTGCAGTGAATCTGTGGGTCAGTCAACAGAAGCACGGCCGTCTCTATATCCCTCAAATTGCGTTTACCAAAAAGATATAGACAAGCTAGAACGAATTCAACGTAGAGTTATCAAAATGATACCAAGCCTAAAGAACAAACCATACGAGGAGCGTCTTAGAGAATTAAATTTATTTCCTTTAACCCAGCGCTGATTAAGAGGCGACTTAATTCAAGTGTTCAAAATCATCAAAGGCATCGGCAATATAAGTACTTCACTATCGACCAATCTAATTACACACGGTGAAACGGTTGCAACATTATTGGTAAATCTTTTAACTCACACGAATATAAGAATTTCTTCTTCAATCGAGTTGTCAACTTGTGGAATGGGCTTCCCCGAGACGTTATAGACTGTAGCACCGTTGAATCTTTAAAACTTCGCCTAGACAAATATTTTGCCTCAAACCCGCGACTGACTGCGTTTGTAAATGAATAACTATTTTATTTCCCCCTCAGATTCATCAAGGATCATTGCGTATATATATTACTAAGACGTTACTCTTTTTGTCCCATATATACGAAAGATCACGTATAATTGTGTTATGTTACTAACTCATCTGTCCCCTACTAACATCCTAATCCTGCCACGGACATTAGCTCCATGGCAGTAGTTTCCTTTCCAATTGTCCCTTTCCCACTCTAAACCACTCTTTGGTCACTTGATCCTCAGTGTTTTGGAAGACAAGCACCCTAGAGAGTTCACTAGACCTGTTGTTGCTTGATTTCCTTTGTACTCCTTTGTACACATGTTAAATATAGAAGGTCGTGGCAGAGGTGGGGGGGGGGGTCACTATCTCCCTCTCCCCTCCCCTTCCCCTACAACCACATAATCATAGGCCAGAATGGTCCAGTATGCTAAGGCGCCTTGCGTTAAACACTAACCGAGAGTACACCAGGGTTCGAATCGCCTAGAATACGAAAAGTGTTTTAACTATCCCAACTGAGAAGGATTATATCGTCGTCTCTCTCTAGCCAAGCTGCTATCAGCTTGTGTTAGCCTACATGTAATTTCACCAATACAATGTGCATCTGCGTATGTACTATGGCCGAAGCTCCGGCACTTCACGATCGCCAAACGTTGCATGTGACCTCGTAAGTTAAGGTATAATACGCCTTGTACTGTACTTAGGTTAAGAGAAACTCAGTAGATAATTAGCCTCAGGGCTGCACTTGAACAATATACTAAACATCATAATTATTATTGTTATAATTATTAATATTATTATTATTATTATTATTATTATTATTATTATTATAATTTGTATTATTATTATTATTATTACGTCTCGTAGGAAGTTTGGTAAACATATATTTTAAAGTCGCGACACAAACATTGTCGTAATTAAAAGAAAAATTATTGGGAGCATACAAAAATAGGAACATAGAAGAAAGTTTAGTCGAAGTGGAAACATTATGGACCATCATTTCAAGAGATTAGTTTGGGCTTATGGCATAAAAAGAAAAATTATTATATCATATAATAGTGTGTTTACTTAATCATATATTACATAATATTTCATATATACATCTATATACTTCAACTTTTGAAAAAATTAATCAGCAAAATTTTCTACTGACTATGAAATTCTGAAATAAAATATCTTATCTGAAGTTAGTTTTTGTAATTACTAAAATTAAATATATCCTTGAAAAATTGCTGCATATTTGGAAAGAAAGAATTAAAGGAGAAAATCAATAGTATGGAATGAAAGAGATTTTGGGAAGGAGGGGACCAGAAAGGGGAGGAAGTGAAAAAAAGTACTGTTAAAAAAAAAGTGTTAAGGAAGGGGAACAGAGGGCTTCACAAACAGGAAGTAGAGAGGTAGGGGGAGGGGTGGGGGTGGGAGAAGAAAAATAGAAAACATGAATAAAGAAGAGGGATAGGGGGTGTACGGGAAAGAGATTACTTAATTTCATTTTTAGTAATCGTGTACATAATTTGATACATACAATATACGTGAAATTTTAATATTCTTAAGTAGATGGTTAGTTTCATATGCTGATATGTACCTAGAGAGCCAGAGAGGCACTCGGAAGAGCGCATAATTCCGCCTACGCTGGCGGAGGTATGTGCTCTACCCATCGCCCCCTAAAGTAAATCACTTCTTCGTTACCGCTTATCCTGTGATATTATGCCCAGCACATTTCGTTAAAATTAGTACGCAACTTTGTGAGTCACCTACTCTGGCGGGAGATGTGTGTGAGAGAGAGGGAGAAATAGAGTTTAAGAATCAAGAAAATTTAATGGATAATTAAATTGTGTATAGTCGTACCGCTGAGACAGGAAGTTTATGGCAAGTGTGTTGTTGTCTCACAAGTCTCTCTACCCATTTACTTTCTCTCCTGTCTCACAGTTTATGTTACTTGCTTTATTTAGCTATTGTGTGTTCTCTCTCTCTCTCTCTCTCTCTCTCTCTCTCTCTCTCTCTCTCTTTCTCTCTCTCTCTCTCTCTCTCTCAAATAAACTGAGATCTTTATGGACTTGAAAGGTTTTAGGAGTGTCCATTTGAGAGAACAATCCAAAGCTAAATAAATGTGTTTAATGTTAACCAAATTCAAGAGAAAGCTTAGTCATCAGATTGAAAGCGATAAGCTAATTATTATCTTATATGACCTTTATGTGAACAGTAACAGTTACTCGCCCATTTGAATCTGTATCGAATCGCATCGAGACAATACAGCATGTATCATACCTCAAACTCTTCAGAAGTTAACTTCAAAGGTTCGTAGGTCCAGATGGGTGAATACTGATTATCTCTCACGAATGTACCTTTCTCTTACAATTAATTTGTAACATCTACTCCACCAAACAAACAACTCAACTCCGACACACACTCAAGAGGGATTTACTGTATTATTCCCGTAAGGTGGCCACTCCATCAGCCCCGCCCGACACTGATAAACGTTTACCTCAGAGATGGGTGTGCCGGGGAGAGAGAAAGTGTGTGTGTGTGTGAGTGTGAGTGTGAAAAGTGAGACTGATACACAGGGAATAACGAAAGCAGAAAGAGAAGCTTGCATAATAAGTTGAGTGCATTCTTTCTATCGGTGTATGTGTTATTTCACTAATAAACATGTACTGGTATCGATTGCCATACAATTGCCAGAGTAAGCGTGTGTTTTTATGTTTTGGGGGTAACATGTATTTGTTTTTATTTTTATTTTTTTAAGAGACAATGAACGGAGGAAGGAAAAACACAGATAAAACAAAAAGGTCCATGTGCCTAAAGGCATCCTCCATTCATAAAATGTTTGTAACAGCTGGATTTAAACTGTTGTAGATTGTAAGTTTGTGGAAAGCAACTCGAGGGAAGTGCATTCCAAAGAGTAGTAGTTCTGGGGATAAATGAATTTTGATAAGCAGAAGTTCTGCATTGTGGAGGAGAAAGTGTAAATTCATGGGCACTCTCAGCTGCCCTAGCTCTACGGGAAAGATGTGGAGAGGCGGCACAATTGAAGCAAGTTCTTCGGAACAATTGCTGTGAAAATATCTGTAGAATAATGCAAGGGATGCAACTTTAGCCTCTTATCAGCAAAAGATAATGCTCCATGCAATAATGTTTATGTAGGAAAACATGCGTTAACATTATATACAATGATGATTACTATTCAATCATTTTTATATCCATATTTTCAAAGACAAGCACAAAAACTAGCCTCGTGGTTTTGTTTTCAGCTAATAATTTCAAACCCTGCAGGTAATTAATTCTAGATTGCGAGAATAAATGCTTAAGGAAAATGGTTAGGGATAGCAAGTTCAAATTTTCAGATTGGTTATGTTAATGATTTATAACCCCTAGAGTTAACAGGTTCGTATATATTTAACATTCTATTATCTTTTAGCAGTAGCATGAAAAGGAAATTTCGAACTTTTACTGAAAGGGTTGTTTTAAGAAAATATACCCCTCTATTTACATGTTATTTGTTTCTAATGTTTGCCATCTTAAGACAATTGTATTATACAAGTTGAGCCTCAGAAAAATTGTGTACACTCATTTAACTCTATCGGGATATTTCATAATTTGAATAAAAAAAAAATTGAATCTTTCACAATATATTATTTTCAAGTAGTTGAAGTCTTATTAAAAGGGTCATAGTTTAAAGTTATTGAAGCTCCCCAGCCGAGGAGCACGACATAATAATCAGGTACTGTACGCGGACAGGGAAATTCCGGGTATATTGTGTGGGGGGGGGGGGGGGGGGGAAATATAAAAACAGGGGCGCTTGACGGAGTTATAGTGGTGGAACATGCCATCAGAGAGAGAGAGAGAGAGTGAGAAGGAGAAGGGGGGGGGGGGGGGGACTATTAGCACCGGGGAAGAAGGTGGGAGGGTAAAATAGAATAGGAAGGGAGACAGAATATATATATATATATATATATATATATATATATATATAAGAAGTGGACTGAAAGAGAATATTTACGCTACGACATTTCAGATGAGAACAGATATGAAGAGGGATGTAGTTAAATGTTAAGATATATGGATAGACGGAAAGATAGATAAACAGATTAACAGATAGATAGATATTTATAGATATGGGTAGACATAACTAGAGATAAAAATATATACAGTATACTTAATATATAAGAGAGAGTGAGAGAGAGGTCTGTAAAGCAGTCAGAGGAACCATGTTTATGGAGCGTCCAGCGTGAAGAATGGTAGGGAAGCCTAGCATGAGAGAGAGAGAGAGAGAGGTTAAATATGATGTAAGGCGAGTTGTAACGCTTCTCATTTATTTCGACAAATAAGGGCATGTTTATCTTAAGAAAATATGATACATTTTAGATAGTAATGCAAATCAGAATTTTAGAAACATAATTAAGTGAACACTGAGAAAGGCGAAACAAACAGAATGATATTGAGATTTAAATGCAAAATATTGCAACTAAACCAGCATTGGACAAGAAAAGAGTGAAACACGATGAGACATATATAAACTATGATACAGTTAAATGAAGAGAACGGCCTTAAAACAACCAGAAGAATGCAATGAATAATGATGATATATTTGAATGTGATTAATGTAGAAATAGATTAATGAATAATGAAATTATTATACAGAATTAGGGAACACAAATTATTTGATGAAAGGAAAAATACAAAAAGAGGTTTGCAACAAAACACTTAGACCAAACATTCTAGGGTAAAAATACACCGAAGAACCGTATGAATGCAACAAATAAAAGAAATAAAAAAAAGCTACGGCAATGAATACAAAAACAGGAATATCGTAAAGAATAGATACATTTAATGAATGCATAAGTTAAAAGAAAAACAATACCATTAGAAAATAGCCTAGCTGAATAAATAAAATACAAGAGAATGACAAAATAATGGCCATACTTGTCCTTACCGTTAATCCCCACACATACTGTAATATTCACAGTTATTTTTCCAGAATACAGAGGCTAAGTTACTGGACCCCTCCGTCCTCCATGTCAAGATCTTACGGCTTATGCTATGACTCAACGACTGCACGATAAGAGAACAAAATAACATAATTATGAGTAAAACATTTATTCATAGCTAAGGCCAATGTAGCAACAGTAATAGAACAGCGAAGAGTCGAAATTGGACTTGTCAAAGAGATCTTATTGTTGAATAAATATAACAAAATATATATAATTGCAAGCCATGAATATACATATACCTAGCACTTATTCTAAATATTTTATATATATATTTTCTATGTGAGTGAGGGAGGCAAAAGGCAGAATATATATATATATATATATATATATATATATATATATATATATATATATATATATGCATTGATTTTGATTTTGCCCCGAAGGGCGAGTTTATTGAGCAGCGCCCCCCATCCTGTGAGGGGACAACCACTGGTAAGGCGATACATACTGCTCAAAGAGCCATTATTCCACTGAAACAACAGCATCGTCGTCTGGTTACATTCATATTTGTGTTTATAAATGAGGTTGGCATTATTCAGATGTGTTATTATAGTTTCCTCATTTAATTGTCACATGGTCTGTATATACGTATCTCATTAAAAAAAAAAAAAAAAAAAGCAAGCAAGCTTGTAGTGACTGAATTATTAATTGACAGGTTGTAAATAATAGCACTACAGAACTAGTGCAATCGTATGAGGAGACTTCATATTTTCATTACGTATATGTAATGCCATAAAACCGAAAACGGAGAGATAGAACCTGAAGCCAACAAAAATAATATTTGAACAAATAGTTAGCTTATTACGGAAAGAAAGACAATAATGGAACATTGTTAAGCCATAACAATAATCCAAATACTAAAGTTGGCCAATTTTCTACCTTACATGTATCTTCCGTATATTATGACCACACGTATTATCACCGGTTATTTATCCAGAATAAAGAGGTTAATTACCGGCCCCTTACCGTAGTCTCTGTCAAGATCTTCTGGCTGATGCTCCTGCCAAACGGATGGACGAAGAGAGAACAACACAACAATAGCATGTGTGTAAGAAGTTCATGTATGCCAAATAACAGAGAACATAAATTTATTGGAAAGACAAATTCATAACAAAACTTGTGAGAAAGAAAATTACAAGAACAAAACAACAGTAGCATATGCCAAAGAACAGAACATAATTTATAGGAATGGACACAAAATAATAATTAAAAGCTGGAAAAATAAAATACCATAGCATGATATTACCGGGTATTTGTTTGTAATAAAGAGGCTAATTACCGTTCCCCTTTGTAGTACGTATCAATATCTGATATTTCAGCCACATGAGTGAAAGGAGGACAAGAGTAGCATATATGTAGCAATGAAGGGAGATTGTAATGACGAGTATTTACAAAAAGAGCTAACAGAAATATAATGCAGTATATGTAAACAATTAGGCTATAGCAAAGAGCAGAGGACATCATTTATAGGAACGAAACACGTGTGAGAAAGAAAATTACAAAATTCATACCACACACGTCCTTAACATAATTCATACCACACACGTCCTTGACATAATTTTACCGGTTGGAATAAAACGGTAATTACTGCTCCCCTCCGTAGTCCGTGTCAAGATCATACGGCTGATGCTCCGGCCAAACGAGTGAAAGGAGAGAGACCAACAGTACCATATTTGTGTAAAACGTTACTCTATAGCAGTGAAGGGAGATTGCAATGTACGATTTTTTACAAAGAGAAATAATAACAATAAAATGTATGTACAAAGCCAGACCAAGAATAAAGATAAAAAATACAAAATAAATTACATTCATAACAAAACCCCTGAAGACAAAATAGTAATAGAAATACCATACAATGTACGTCTCTAACAAAATGTTAGCGGTTATTTGGATAGAATAACATGCTAATTACCGCTCCCCTTTTGTAGTCCGTGTCAAGATCTTATGGCCGATGCTTCGGCTAAACGAGTGAAAGGGATTATTGGGGGTGGGAGGAGGGGAGGTCAGGAAGGACACTTGCTGATAATAATAGTACAACGACATTTACACTCCTTGGTGGCCTTGTTAATTGTAGAAAGATAAATTAAAATAGGCACGCATGGTTGGAGATTTGGGACGTTAGTTAATTAAGAGAATAGAACAGTGGTCTACAACAACATATATACAACAACAACAACAACAGCAGGAACAACAACGATAACAATAGCTATAAAAGCAGCAACATCATTATTATCATATTTACTTAAACCATCGGAATCCTTTTTCATTAGTACGAAAAAATACACATACAGATTTTTTTTTTTTATATGCAGTATACAGGGTGTCCCAGGAGGAAAGGGCATAACTTTGGGAAATTATAGAACAAGGTATTCTAACCCTAAAATGTTCTATAAAAAATATCCAAAATCTCAACCTGTATAGAGATATTGCATGTTTAAAATGGTATTTTTGTCAGTATTTACTCATAAGGGTCCTATAGTGCCCACCACACCTCCATCTTTCTGCAATTATTTTACCATGTTATTATAAAGATACTATAATTATATAAGTTACAAAATTAACAACTGCGTAAGCAGATTGGTATCGCCCCCCGTATAGTGGTACATGCCGGCCGAAATGTCTGTCTGTCTGTCAGTCTGTCTGTCCGATAACTCCTCCTAGACCGTTCGACGTATTTTCACCAAACTTCACACGAACATTTGGTGCGTGAATGCGACGGTAATTAAAAAAAATATTTGTTGAATTTGTGCTATAGTTATGATTTTAGGTCCAAACTATGGTTTTGTAATTAGTGATAATGATGACATTAGTGATGATGGTAGGGATGATGATGACAGTGGTGAGAGTAGTAGTGATGATTGTAATAGTAGTAGTGATGATGATAGTAATGGTGATGATGATAGTAGTATTGATGATGATGACAATTGTAGTGATGATGATAGTAGTAGTAATTAGGCTGGTAATATTAGTGATGATGGTAACCCTTCGCAGAGTTGGGTATGCCGTTTTGATTTGGGGCAAAACAGCACGTCTACTTTATTATAGACATATTAGATCACTTTGGACCAGTTGGAAACTATTTGACATGGGAGAGTCCATTACAGTGATGCGGGGGAGGACACTACATTAAACCTTCAATATATTTGTAACGTTGATATTTGGACTTTTTGTTATAGAACATATTATGCTTGGAGTGCCTTGTTATATCATATCCCAAACTTTACCCTTTGCTCTTGGTACACCCTGTATATATATATATATATATATATATATATATAGATCAAACTGTCAAACTATTGCATCTCGTCGATTGTCACCGAGTCTAAACTTGTAATGGTCACTATAGGTAGCGCCAACGAACTTGACAATAATCTTGACCCCTTAACTGCTCATAACTCAAAAGGGCCTAGAGCAAATTGGCTGTAAATAAACACACCTATTTCCTGGTGGGCTCTTCCCTAATGCTAGATATGTCAGCTCGATTGCTTTCATTCATTTTGAGTTATGAGAAGGTAAGGAGTCAAGATTACTGTCAAGTTCGTTGGCGCTACCTAAGGTAAAATATTTCGCTTCAAATCACCGATTGGTTAAGCTGATTTCCAAACATTGAATTTGTGTTATTCTCGAACTTGTACCCGTTCTTTACACTTCACGAAGCAACCTAGTTTGGATCAGAAGCTCTGTTGCTGTTTGTTTTCCTATATAATCCTCACCACTACTAGCACCACCGTCAACCACAGCACCACCAACACCAGCAACAGTACAATTAACTTATTAACAGCGAAATCATGATGTAATAAAACGAAAACAAAGAAAACAATGGTAAACCACTACCTAGCAATCATTAATATATTGTTTAAAACAATTATAGCATGCTCTGTCGTGCTCATGCAGACTACTAATATCATAAATGGTGGTCCTATGGTGGGGTCTGTATTCTGTAACTTAACCGGGAGTGACATTAGTGCCACTGTGACCAGGTGCATGTGTAATGTTCAGTTGGGTTAGCTTGACACGTGCTCTTCATTTCGGTTTCTATTCTTCTCTCCATTTTCTCTTTCCTTGCAATCGCCTCTCTTCCTCTCGTTTCTCTCTTCTGTATGTGTGTGTGGTTTTTTTTATAATGATTTAATTTTGCTCTTTCTCCCTTTCTCTATATCTGCTTCCCAAGTGCCCTCGTTCTGTATCAGTTTTGTTTCTTTTTTTCCCTCGTTCTTCATCGCTCTAACTGTTTATATCTTTATATATATATGGCTTTGATAGGTCACTCCTCCCCCCTCTCTTTCTCTCGCTCATTATCTGTCTATCTATCTATATATCTAATTTCTATGTCTATCTCTCATTATTTATATATCTGTTTTCTCCTTTTTTCAGATGAGTTATTTTATAGTCAACAATGGACGTAATTGTATAATACCGAAAAAAATCCGAAAGAAATAATGTACGAAACCTCTCATTTAGGATAATATAGTACAGACTATTGTATCCCGTGTTGTTGTGCAGAGGTTTGTTTCCAGTAGGCTGTACCAGGCAGGGCCACCGTATTTCCTGGACCCGTGTTTTTTTGGCCAGAACAATGTTGGACATGTGTAAAGGCGGAGGGGGAGGAAGTTTGACTGTGAGAGAGATATTTTACACTAGACAATATATACTGTGCAGTATTTGTCAATAATAATGTGGGCCATGGTAGATCGGTCGCTAGTTGTAAAAGTAATACTAAGAAATCTTACCAATAAGGGCAAATAATTTGTTATTCACAAATTTGGAAGCATTTTTCTATTCCTCATTTAATGAAAGGCAAATAATAGAGATAAATGCAAAGTTAATCAGATATGGATGTTTGTATTTACGGTCTCCTGTAGCTTATTCAATAGGCAGAGGCCTACATTATTTGTTTTCCCATAGGATTGTTGTTCAATACTTCATTTTATGCCTAGTGTGTTTTTCGATACAACATATACGTATGTACGTAAAGGAATACTTAACGAAATACAATAATTCAAGCCTTTTAATCCGAATTTATACACATAATACACACATGTTGAACAACAGAAGTGGGGAATTCAAAGTGCCATGAATAGACAACTCTAAAACTCCAACTCCATAATGAAACTCCTGGCATCAGTTAGCCTGTCTGTGAATCATTGAATCCAATCATACCTTTACGATGGTTTAAAATTCAAGGTAAACACTATTGCGAGTCTTGTATATAAGCCGAACTTTTCAATCCGACTTTATATGTGCAATAGTATAAATCTCAATGTCAACAACATGGCGTCACTTGTATATGAGCTGGAGTACCGTATCTCTCCTTATTTACGAAGGCCCGGAACTAACTAGGCGATTGTGGACCCCTCCTGGTGCTGCCATTGTATCTTGAGAGGACAGGGATCGATGCAGGAGAAGTTGTATAGGTGAAACGAAGACAATGAACAGATAATGGCACAGGCAAAACACGCAAAGAATACAACGAAATAGACATAAAATAATATAGGAAGCATAAAAACACAGATCACTTCAGTATAGAATAGGCAGAGAAAGACAAATAACAACCATTATGCGATTTATGAACTGCTGTAAAGAGAAGAGTTGAAACGAGGACAATGCATAGATAAGGAAACATGTAAACAAACAAATAAGATATATACATCTACATATATAGAAAATACACTTTATGATACACTGTAAACGACTAAACTCACCGGAAATTACTTGAATCACCATAAACGAATATTAAAGCGTTACAAACATAAAACAAAACATCTGTCTGTCACAAGTACTTAATTTATCTTGGTAAAACCAGCCTATATACTAACTGGTTGAGGCGGTGATGTGTTATAAATATATAGATCATGAATAGTTATTGTATAATAAATCCATCAGAAAAAATATTTTCTACATTGGCAGACAAATTATTCAAAGCTTGATATATCACTAGAAATGATGAGATCGATGAGATTGTTTACTGCATTTAATAGATATCGATAAATATACGTCATTACAGAAGAAATTAACTCGTTGCAAAGCTACATTACTTTCAACAGAACTATACAGTATATAGCCAGACATGATACGAGAGAAGGGAGAGGATAGGTGGGTAGTGTGTGTGTGTGTACGCTCGTGAGAATGTTGGTAGGTAATGTGTGTGTCTGTGTATGTATGTACATGTGTAGGTAGGTGGTGTGTGTCGATAATGAACAGCGGTGAACAGGTCTAGTAAGAGCCCTGTTGACACACCGTTATCGCCAGCTCTGTAATGGACAAACAGAGCCACTAATGAGCACGGCTGAGGCTCTACTCTACTGCAATATACGGGCACTGACATACAGGCAGCCATAGCGGGATCCTGTATTGTTTAAATCAATACTCTGCAAAAATTATATGTAAGATACAGAACACATAGTTGTAACAAAACTTTAGTCCATTCTCTATAAGCAGGCCAAATATCTTAACTTCTCTCCTCTGTAACTCAAAAAGGGCTAGAGCATAAATTATGGGCTGTACAATTCCACACCTATTTCCTGGCTGACTCTTGCCAAATGTTAGACATATTGGATTGATGACAAGTAATTTTTTAGTAATATAGGTTATTGGAAAAGATTTTTGGCCGACTTATAATCAATGGACTATACCATTTATTGAACACATATTAAAACACTTCTATATCTATTTTCATTATAGAATACATATAAAATATGCACCATTTATGTGTCCAAAATTGTTAACAAAATCAATTATTACATATTTATCATATACATAAATTTTGTTAAAGTTGTGTTTTATACTGTACATACGGTTTTATAGTGTAATTCGCCGATAATATTGCTTATCACCATCACCATCATCATTATCATTATCATCAGCCCAAGTTACTCCACTGCAGGACATGGGCCTCTCCCAAACGTTTCCACTCTAACTGGTTCCATCCCATCCCAGCAAACTTTCGAATCTCATCCTTCGATCTGGTTCTCTGTCTACCTCTTCCTACAGCTCCATTTCTAGGTGTCCATTATGTTGTTCAAGTTCTCCATCAACAGTATTATCATCTTTTCTAAATATATGACCTGCCCCGACTATATCCTCTTTTTTGTATGTATGTATGTATGTATGTATGTATGTACTAAGGCACATACCCCATAGCTTAGGGTCCGGGATCACTTTCGTGTTCCCTCGATCCATTCTCTGTTGTGTCTAGTAGGTGAATTATACAAGGGGAGGACGATTCCTAGCCCCCTGCTCCCACAAGGAAAGGTAGGACAGTAAACGACACAGGTAGAAACTACTAAGGTTGGGTAGAGGATACCAAACCTCACCCTGGATAGGACCAGCCCATACCCACATATTTTTTTTATAGTAATGAGAATACCTTCTATTGTTTGTTATCTTATCCAAGAGGCTCCTTTCTTGTCTCTCCAAGTTCCCCCCCCCCCCCTCCACACACACACACACACACATTATCCTCTCTATTCCTCTTTGGGCACTCCTGAATTTACATTGTAGATACTTTGTTATTCTCCAAGTTTCTGATCCATAAGTTATTACAGGGAGGACACAGTGTTTGTATACTTTTCTTAAGGAAAGGGGTAGTTTGCTTTTCATAATAGAGCTCTGCTTACCAAATGTCTAATATCAAGTAACGTCTACATAGTTGCCTGTGTTTCTTATAGCCCGTGACTAGCAATATTTTGTTCACGTCGTAGAAATGTGGTGGTAATGTTCCTCTCTCTAGAATTCACACAAAATAGCATTATAGTTTTCGCAGAACTAGTATTTGTGTGTACTGGGAGCCATATTCTTACTATCTTGGACAACATTTTAATTTACATATAATGCTTCCGCGAAATTAGATTACGCAGCTTAGGAATGACCTCAATGAATCAAAGAGTTACCGATTATATAAATTTTACCCTGACCTGTTCTTCTAAGTTGAATAAAATCGTCTGGAAGTAGCTAGATAATTGAACAATTGGTGTCATCTGATTGATGGAAAGGGGGGTGGGGGGAAGAAGGGTATGATCTATATATCTATCTATTGCCTGACGCCATGATCCCCGAAGGGGTGACCACGAACAAACCGCCCCCATGCACCTCTGTCCCCAGTCAGTCGACGCCCATCCTCCCAACCAGCACCGGCTTCATTCATATACTTCCTCACTCTATCCTTCCACCTCTCCTTAGGTCTACCTCTCCCTCTCTGTCCTTCCACCTCGCTCTCGTACACCCTCTTAGTCATTCTCTCGCTTCCCATACGTTCCATATGGCCGAACCATCTCAAGTTGTTCCTTTTCACACTTTCCAGCAGATCTACCTCCACACCACACCTCCTTCTTACTTCCTCATTCATCTTTCTATCCCTCCATGTAACTCCGCACGCACTTCTCAAGTAACTCATTTCCACCGCTCTCACTCTTGGTCTGAGTCTTTCCACGAAAGTCCATGCTTCGCTTCCGTAAGTTAGTGTCGGGATTACCACACTGTCATGGAAGGACTTCTTCACTTCCATACTGCCCACTCTAGGGTATGATAAAAGAGGTAAATTACTTTAACAACAGAGCGCACAGGAAAGTAGTCCGTGTTTTGTTGTCATAGTTTAGCTCCAAAAACATCGTCTTGAACCATATAAGTAACACATTTCACAATAACAGTTTGTGCAGATATTGTCACTCACACTCCTTATATCTTCACTATCACACACAACATTTCATTTGCCTATTCATATTTATTTAGCAAGTGTAACCATTAGCACTGAATTATGTATGTAATGTTTCAAGTATTTGGAATTATTAGTAAATGTAAATAAAATTATTGTATGTTAAGAATCGGTAGATATAGTTTATTTACATACTAAAGAAATGCAGGTCCTGGAACGTTTGGAAGAGTCTGGACTCTTATTTAATCACTTTCATAATAATGCTAATGAAAGCCAATTAACATCCCATTATAAAGTAATATACCTTATTGAGCACTGTACAGTATATACTGGTGTTGTAAAGAGAATACTAGATTTAGGCCACTTTAATCGATTATTTTTGCAAAAATATTTGAATTATAAGCTTGTAAAATAGAGTTTTGCTTAACTGAGTATTATCGAACTGTGTACTTGAAAAACGTTGTTGATCAAAATTATGTGTTATAGCCAACCCATGACCTCACAATGTTTCTCTCTCTCTCTCTCTATATATATATATATATATATACATATACTGTATATATACTGTATATATATATATATATATATATATATATATACAACATATATATATATATATATATATATTGTGACGCCTCCCGGCGTTGACAGAATGGTTGCGTGGGGCATTGCAGCTCGCTAGCGCTCGCCAGGATGGGGGGATGGGCTACAGTTGTCCTAGGATGATCTGCTTTCTTTTATTAGTGTCGTGTTGCCACAGACAGTCTAGAAATGGTCTTTGTTTTGGTCTGTGACCGCGCCTTATATTTTATATTCGCTATAATATAAATGTTGCTTGTGTGGGAGGCGAGCGAGAGAGGGTGAGGGAGTACACCTGGCAGCGGGGTGAGCTATCACGCGGCTCGCTTGGGTGCTGACGGCGTTGGCGGCCGGGTGGTCAACTAGTCCCTGCCCATCGCGGCCTCGTGTTTTTTACCAGCTCAGAGCTTGCCTGACACGCGTATCGTCTACATCCTTTGCAATTCTGTCCCCCATACTCGCCACTTTGCATACTATTTCTCTCTCTCGACTTCTCCTTTCTCATTCTCTAATCTTTATTAAACTCAACATCCCTTCTGGTTTCAGCATAGACGTTCACCGTCGGCCAGTCGTATTGTACGCGAAGCTCTCAGATATTTCTATGTATGAGGTTTGGAGAGACGGACTTTTCCGTGTGTGTCCTCTCTCGGGAAGGTTGTAGACCGGTATATGTCTCCCTGGCAAGGTGTTGAGTGATTCTGCTTGGTTATCTAAAGCTAGACTAGGGGTAAGGTTACTGTGTCGTTGTCTCCGATGTGTGCAGTGTTAGCTAAGCCCTGCACGACATCGACAGGTACTGTGGGAGCCTAAGTTGTCTTCGGGTGGGTTTACTTTGCGAGCACAGCGCTGTGGTGTGAGAGGGCCATAGCCTATCCCTCACAACATAGTGCTGCCTCTTTGTGTTGACTTCTGAGGGATCGCCAGGATAGAACTAGGTACTAGAGACCTAGATTTATCAAGAGAGCATCCCCGTCATATAACGTAATCTTCATTATACCACCTTCGGACAACGTTAGGCTACGAGCCGCATGCTCACCCATTGTTGCCCTGCCTTGATACCCCAGCTAGACTTTATTAACTGAGCAGACACTGGTTAGAAATAAGCCCTATTATATGTATGCAACATTATTATTCACTGCACGTTTGAGCCGAGGATGTTGTTGAGTTGCACAACCCTAGTAGGCTGTTGCGTTGTGTCACGAAGCATTTCTTTAGTTGTCGAGCATTACTACCTTTGCGCAGTCTTTATTATTCGCCTGCCTATTATTACTATATGTCCAAGCATTTATTGTGACCCGTATTCTGCATTATAATTGTTCAAGATTCTTTACGAACATCTTCCCAGCATCAGACTTATTTCAGAAGTTTCCAGTTGATGTTGCAGGACTAGCATTGCACTTTCTTTAATACAGGAGTGCCAGTTATTTGAGTATCTACCGTAACGCTAATTAATCACGTTAACTATCTTTTCTTTGTGTAACCTAATCGAGTAATCTTTTACTGTTTGAGAATAGGCTGTTTCATCGAGCGTCAGCCTAGTGTGTGTGCACCAGTTACCGAGTCATAGGATACCTCGTTGTCCAGGCACGACTCAGGGCGGTAATGGTGTTTTGTTTTCCAGTGTTTAAGGCAGGGGTTGGATCTAGTGTTACCGTTGTTGCATTTTGCCATTATCTAGTCCAATGTTGAAGAGCCCTGTGTCTTTAAGAACCTGGATCGTAACAAATGGCGACCTAGCTCAGGATCTTGTGAACTAAGAGATAATTGCAGGATTGTTGTGGTCATTTGTTTTATTGAGGAATATAGTGGGCACGTTAATTTTTTTTGGCAAAGTAGTATAGCACTTGAGAGTCTTCAGACATTTTTGGCAAGTGAATAGTGCTACATAAGAGTTTGGGGTACTTCTTTTCTGAATATTGTGGTGAGAATTTTTTGTGAGCATCATGTCTTATACCGGGTCAGAGGAGAATGGAGACACAGTACGTAATGTCGAAACTGAGGAACAGCAGCATGATGAAAGGGTTAATCGGGTGAACTGTGAGGAGGATGCTAGGATATTTTTGCAATGGCCTGTTACTGCCGAGCGGTTGGAGGGTATGGATCGGTACGGTCTTCAATGCCTGGCCACAGCTATCGGTCATGCGGTTACTAGCAGCATGACCAGGGATAACTTGATAACGTGTGTACTGGGCAGGGTGACTGGTGAGCGAGATGGGTTGAGTGCTCAGAGCCCTTCGGCCATGCTTCCCCTACACTCGACTCCCAGCCATCCCAGCAGTTTGCCGACCCCGGGTACGCTTCCACAGGTGGGTGGTGACTGGCAGGGTGGGTTGCCCCTGGGGGGACCACCGGTAATTTCAAACATTGTAGCACCTTCACCTCCTCAAGGGTTGACTCCAGAATTGTTGCTTCAGCTCGAATTAGCTAAGCTTCAGCAGCAAATAGAATTAGCCAAGATAGAAGAGAGAAAAAGTCACCAGCACATAGAGCTAGCAAAAATCCAAGCTGATTTAGAGTCGACTAGGTACTGTGCCGACATGGATGTAGAGAAGTCGCGAGTAGAGGCAACGGGACAGCGACTTGGGGCTGGTAACCATGCTCATGATCGGTTCCGGTGTTTGATGAGAGTGGTGTTACAGAATTTTTCGCACGCTTTGAGAAGAAGTGCCAGGAACACCAGTGGCCAGAGAATAAATGGGCAGCACTTGTATCCTCTAGATTAATGGGCAAGGGTCGTAGAGCCTACGATGCGTTGCCTATAGAGTCATGTATTATCTATGAGGAACTTAAGGAGGCTGTCCTGAGAGCATACGAACTACAACCAGAGACGTACAGGTTGAAGTTCCGGGGTGTTACCAAGGGTCGGGAGAGCACCTTTTTGGAGCATGCCCGGGAGCTGTCCGATGCTTTTGGGAATTGGCTGAGGTCGGAGAAAGCTACTACATTTGACGACATTAAACAGTTGGTGCTTTTAGAGCAGTTTTTCAAATGCACGGGCGGCGACCTGACGTTAAACCTTAAAGAAAAGCAACCAAAAACTCTACAGGAGGCAGCTGAGATGGCTGACCTCCGGCTATCACTAATTCGTGGGTGCGGGTCTGCCCAGCGTAGTGAGGCAGGTAACAAGGGGCGTGACGCCCCACCCCCCCGAGTTAGTGATATACCTTATGCAAACAAGTACAAGAGCCATGATACCAAGACTGACCACAAGACTAGCACCGTCCCATTTAAGAAGGGGCCGGGCCCTTCCCAATACCAATGGAAGCCCAAAGGGGTGTTGGAGTGTTATCATTGTCATAAAAAGGGGCACTTTGCAAGAGTCTGTCCTAGCAAACCACCTACAGCAGCTGTGTCTTTGGCCTGCAACATTGGTGTGTCTCCGAAGTCGTCTGAGTTTGCCCGGGGCAGTTCGTCAGAGGCTGAGGCACAGCCAATGCAGAAGCACCTGGGAGGCTCGAACCCTGCTCAGGATGTTTTTTGCGACCATAGAGGGCGGGGTTGTGTGATGTGGGCGGGGCGCAAGCATGGAGTAGAGGTCTTGCGCGATACAGGTGCTTCCCAGACTCTGATGAAAAACTTGACTGGCTACCCTATAAACGCGGCTCGGGTGGTGGTGGTGCAGGGTATTAATGCAACTCGGTCATACCCGCTGGTGAGGTTGGAGTTGGAGGTGGATGGTGTGGCACGTGAATTGAATGTCGGGATTGTGGAGAAACTGCCAGTGGAGGGCGTCGACCTTCTTCTCGGCAACGACTTTGCAATGCCCGCTTCTGAGGTTCTACCCTTAGTCGTTGCCGAGAGGCCGGCCGACGTGAGTAGGGAAGAGCAAGAGTGGGTCGAGCGGTGCCAGACACAACCCATGGCGTGTGTTGTCACCCGAGCTCGGGCAGCTAAAGTGTCACAGCCTAGTCCTCCGTCTTCAGACCAGCGGAGGAACGATCAACAGGAGGAGGCTAAAGCTGGAGTTGGTTTTAAGAGTTTTGACTCGGCGGCTCTCCTGAGTGATTCAGTATTAGCACCATTACTTAATTCTGGAGTAGCCCCTGGGCCTGTCATCGAGAGTGACGAGGCTGGGCATGACGAGTCTCCACGACAGCAACGTTATGTACATCGAGAGAGACAGAGGGAGAAGCCCAGTATCGGGGAAGGTCATGCATTGCTCCGGGAGCAGTTAGATCGCTTGGCACCCTCAGATATACGTCGGTTGCAACTGGAGGACCCTGAGCTCCAAACGTGTGCTAATGGAGCTGTAGAGCTCGACGAGGACGGCGATGCACAGCCAGGAGATTTTTTGTATTTAGAAGGCATCCTCTATAGGCGTTTTCAAGACCCTAAACGTAGTTGGCAAGAGGGGTCCGGAGTAGTGGACCAGTTGGTGGTGCCACGGGAGTGCAGGGATAGCCTACTGAGGTTGGCGCATGACATACCACTGGCAGGACATCTAGGGGTGAGAAAAACGGTGGCGGCTTTAGAAAAATTGTTTTGGTGGCCGGGGTTGAAGGGGCAGGTGGTAACCTGGATAGCAAGGTGTCATACGTGCCAGAGGGTTGGAAAACCTAACCAAACAATTCCGAGAGCCCCGTTGCACCCCATTCCTGTCAGTGGACCGCCCTTCAGTAAGGTCATCATTGATATGGTCGGACCCCTAACCCCTACTAGTGCCGGTAATAAATTTCTATTAACTATCATGGATGTGGCCACTCGTTATCCTGATGCATATCCAATGAGAAATGGCACGGCGAAAACTGTTGTCCGGAACCTGCTCTTGTATTGCTCACGGTATGGTTACCCGCAGGAGGTACAATCGGACCAAGGTTCTAATTTTACCTCTAATCTGTTCAAACAAACTATGATTCAGCATGGCATCAGCACTGTCGTCTCTTCTGCGTATCACCCGGAGAGTCAAGGGGTGTTGGAGAGGTGGCACGCCACGCTGAAAAGCATGCTTCGATGTTATCGCGCAGAGAACGGAAAGGATTGGGACCTTGGTCTGCCGTATGTTTTGTTCGCGGCAAGAGAAGTACCTGGAGAGAGTCTCGGTTTCAGTCCGAATGAGCTTGTTTTCGGGCATCGGGTGAGGGGCCCTCTCCACATGGTGAAGGAGATGTGGGAGGGCACTGGGCATGTTGTTCTGCGAGATATGTTGCAACCTCTTGTTCCTGAGCGACAAGAGGAGTTGTTTGCTAGGCTGTGGCAGTCCGTCCGCATGTTTGTTGCTTCTCCAGGCCTGATGTGCGGGGTAGAATCCGACACGGAGGCTGGAGACGGTGCAGGGCTCGAGTTGGTTCCCTGCCGTGTGAATCCTGCTCGACAGCCTGTTGTGAGGGCGGAGCTGGACAGCGTGTGGAGAGGGGGTCTGAGGGATGAGGGATATCGTGAGTGGTCGTTGCCAGTGGCTTTGCAACCTGAGTTTGGTGGCAGAGTCCGTGTGTATGTTGATTGCAAGAGTGTGGAAGCATTATCCCTGACAGACGCCTATCCATTACCCAGAGTTGACGACACCGTAGACCGCTTCGGGGCTGCCTCGCTCATCACGAAGGTAGAACTAGTGAAGGGTTATTGGCAGGCCCCGTTGCCAGAAAGAGCGAAGAGAAGTGCCAGTCTTGCGATGAACTGGGCAGTTTATCAGTGTCAGGTGTTGTTGTGCTGCCGGAACACAAGTTGGATGTGTGGCATGCTTAGGGCACTGATAATGTTTTGGCTTTGTTTGCAGGAGAACCCTCGCTGTTCAGTCAGTGTCTGTCGTGGGTGGAGGATCCGGGGTAGGCTACCACAGTTTGTTGGTATAGCCTCCTGTCTTGGCTCGCGGTGTATTTTTGCGCTGGTGCTTGTTGGCTCGCGTGTGTAGCATCAGCGTAGGGTCGCAGGGCAGGAGTTGTTGGCTTTGATTAGAAGAAAATTAGGCTACATCTATAGTAGCCGCCAAAAACAACATTAAAATAAAATATGAAAAAAATTAAATAAAAACTCTTTCTGTTTTAATAATTAATTTTAAGATAATATTGTAGCTGAGTACTGAGTGCAGATGTTTTCCCTCAGTAGCCTGTGCTTCTTAAAGCTCGCTCTGGGAGCACAATGTTATGAATTAATGTATTATGTTTGGGAAGGGTGATAAGATTTTTTTTTATATATAAATGTTGTTGTATTTTTTTTTTAGGAGACTGAGCTTGCATTCCATGAGTGGCAGAGTGGTTAGGAGTGGCAGATTCTAGCGACATTCTGTCTGTTCAGATATGGGCCCATGGTTGAGTGTCCCATATCTTGGGGGGGGGGTGACGCCTCCCGGCGTTGACAGAATGGTTGCGTGGGGCATTGCAGCTCGCTAGCGCTCGCCAGGATGGGGGGATGGGCTACAGTTGTCCTAGGATGATCTGCTTTCTTTTATTAGTGTCGTGTTGCCACAGACAGTCTAGAAATGGTCTTTGTTTTGGTCTGTGACCGCGCCTTATATTTTATATTCGCTATAATATAAATGTTGCTTGTGTGGGAGGCGAGCGAGAGAGGGTGAGGGAGTACACCTGGCAGCGGGGTGAGCTATCACGCGGCTCGCTTGGGCGCTGACGGCGTTGGCGGCCGGGTGGTCAACTAGTCCCTGCCCATCGCGGCCTCGTGTTTTTTACCAGCTCAGAGCTTGCCTGACACGCGTATCGTCTACATCCTTTGCAATTCTGTCCCCCATACTCGCCACTTTGCATACTATTTCTCTCTCTCGACTTCTCCTTTCTCATTCTCTAATCTTTATTAAACTCAACATCCCTTCTGGTTTCAGCATAGACGTTCACCGTCGGCCAGTCGTATTGTACGCGAAGCTCTCAGATATTTCTATGTATGAGGTTTGGAGAGACGGACTTTTCCGTGTGTGTCCTCTCTCGGGAAGGTTGTAGACCGGTATATGTCTCCCTGGCAAGGTGTTGAGTGATTCTGCTTGGTTATCTAAAGCTAGACTAGGGGTAAGGTTACTGTGTCGTTGTCTCCGATGTGTGCAGTGTTAGCTAAGCCCTGCACGACATCGACAGGTACTGTGGGAGCCTAAGTTGTCTTTGGGTGGGTTTACTTTGCGAGCACAGCGCTGTGGTGTGAGAGGGCCATAGCCTATCCCTCACAACATAGTGCTGCCTCTTTGTGTTGACTTCTGAGGGATCGCCAGGATAGAACTAGGTACTAGAGACCTAGATTTATCAAGAGAGCATCCCCGTCATATAACGTAATCTTCATTATACCACCTTCGGACAACGTTAGGCTACGAGCCTCATGCTCACCCATTGTTGCCCTGCCTTGATACCCCAGCTAGACTTTATTAACTGAGCAGACACTGGTTAGAGATAAGCACTATTATATGTATGCAACATTATTATTCACTGCACTTTTGAGCCGAGGTTGTTGTTGAGTTGCACAACCCTAGTAGGCTGTTGCGTTGTGTCACGAAGCATTTCTTTAGTTGTCGAGCATTACTACCTTTGCGCAGTCTTTATTATTCGCCTGCCTATTATTACTATATGTCCTAGCATTTATTGTGACCCGTATTCTGCATTATAATTGTTCAAGATTCTTTACGAACATCTTCCCAGCATCAGACTTATTTCAGAAGTTTCCAGTTGATGTTGCAGGACTAGCATTGCACTTTCTTTAATACAGGAGTGCCAGTTATTTGAGTATCTACCGTAACGCTAATTAATCACGTTAACTATCTTTTCTTTGTGTAACCTAATCGAGTAATCTTTTACTGTTTGAGAATAGGCTGTTTCATCGAGCGTCAGCCTAGTGTGTGTGCACCAGTTACCGAGTCATAGGATACCTCGTTGTCGAGGCACGACTCAGGGCGGTAATGGTGTTTTGTTTTCCAGTGTTTAAGGCAGGGGTTGGATCTAGTGTTACCGTTGTTGCATTTTGCCATTATCTAGTCCAATGTTGAAGAGCCCTGTGTCTTTAAGAACCTGGATCGTAACAAATGGCGACCTAGCTCAGGATCTTGTGAACTAAGAGATAATTGCAGGATTGTTGTGGTCATTTGTTTTATTGAGGAATATAGTGGGCACGTTAATTTTTTTTTGGCAAAGTAGTATAGCACTTGAGAGTCTTCAGACATTTTTGGCAAGTGAATAGTGCTACATAAGAGTTTGGGGTACTTCTTTTCTGAATATTGTGGTGAGAATTTTTTGTGAGCATCATGTCTTATACCGGGTCAGAGGAGAATGGAGACACAGTACGTAATGTCGAAACTGAGGAACAGCAGCATGATGAAAGGGTTAATCGGGTGAACTGTGAGGAGGATGCTAGGATATTTTTGCAATGGCCTGTTACTGCCGAGCGGTTGGAGGGTATGGATCGGTACGGTCTTCAATGCCTGGCCACAGCTATCTCTCTCTACACGCTGCAATGTTAGATATCTCTCATTCTCTACGCTATTACAATAATCAGTGTTCTCCAGAGCTTTCTCAGTGTATGCATCCTCCCTTACGGAGAGTGGGTGGCACCCACCTCTCAACATACTCCCACCCCAATTCTGTCCAACTCTCTAACCCAAGAGAGATCTGATTTCCCCAGTCTTTCTTCTACTCAACAAGTAAGCTTTGGAACTCTGCAACCGCCTTTCAACACACTCCCACCCCTATGTTGTCCAACTCTTTAACCCAAGACTGAACCGATTTTCCCAGTCTTTCTTCTACTCAACAAGTAAGCTTTATTATTATCTCCCTCAATCTGTCTTTCCCTCATCCTATGACTTAAACGGCTTACAGCTCCGTGTGTCCCGACATTTTTACTTTAATGTAACCTTGAATTTGGCTCTGCCACTCTTTCAACTTTATTGGAGGACAGGCAGCTTTGCCTCTTGTCTCTTTCATTCACATAGACAAACAAAAAATACTACACAAATATACTCTTCTGACATATACAGTATATCTGAATTGAATTGATATGTATAGTATAAATGCAACTGTGTTGGGTGTAACTACTGGTGAAATGCACACACACACACACACACACACACACGCCCAGAACGCCCAGCTCTTCCATATTTCGCCTTCTGTCTCACACACACACACACACACACACACACACACACACACACACACACACACACACACACACACACACACACACACACACACACACCTACACTACCGAGGATTAACCTCCCATTGTAGTACCCGCACCCTCTCTACCTGACCTTACCAAAACAGTTTCTGTATGTCTGTATGTTTGTGTGCATACGTGAGCGTTTGTGTATACGGACATGTGCACACTTACTGCATGTTCTTATGTTCCTATATATGTATGTATATGTATGTGCGCACGTACGTGTATATACGTATGTTTTGTATATGAGTAAGTAAATAAATGTGTATATGTACTGTATATCACTTACTCTCATGGTTATTTTATGATAATTTGTATTCTGCACATGCATCATTATTGTATTTATTTATTTTGTTTGTAAACTAAGCTTACCATCCTCATATCTGTACATCTCATGTTCATCCACCAAATTGTAAAATGTGTATTTTCAGTTCATGAGGCTGCCATTCTTTAATAAACCGTTTATTATTATTATTATTATTATTATTATTACACACACACACCTGTGGTTCCTGTGGTTGTAGTTGAGGGCTGTCAGTTAATGTCCCGTGGTCCACGCCATTGCGGCGCCGCCAATGTACATCCCATCTACCCTCCTCTGTGCCAGCTGGTCAAGAATGCTGTTGCTGGCAGCACGGAGGTAGTAGTGGGGTAGGATGGGTTGGTCTGGCAGTGATGACAGGAAATCATCCAAGTCCTTTTCTAATTTGTCAACGGTTGGGTAGTTTGGGTTTCTTATTTCTTTTGGCAGTGAATTGTAGAGCTTCGGACCCCCGTGTAGCGAAGGCATTTTCTTTCAGTGTCGTACCTCTTGTCAGTGCTCTTGAGTTAATAGACCTGATAATACACATACGGCCCAGTCGTTGGTGATATTTTATCTCTATCAACTCCTTTTCTTCCTCTCCCAGCAGGTTTGGGGCTAAGTTATTGAGAATTTTCTAGGTATATATTATCAAGTATCTTTATTGGCGTAGTTCTAGAGAGTACAAGTTTAGAGACTTAAATCTTTGCCAGTAGTCTTCCTCCTTCACAGACACTATTTTACTAGTGAAGGAGCGCTGGATGCCTTCCAATGCTTGTTTCTCTCGTGACTTCCAGGGATTCCATAACTGGCAACAGTATTCCAAGAGTGGTATTACCAAGGCCTTATACAGGGTTAACATAGGTTCCCTTTCACGAGTTCTGAAAGTACGCAATACCCAGCCAACCTGGGCTCGTGTCTTTTGTACTACTGTTAGGATATGGGTAGTGAAGGTGGCATCATCGCTGATTGTTGCCCCTACTGTAGGTCTAGCACTTTGTTGTTGCACTTTATTCTTTGGCCATCATGTGCCGAATAGTGGACTTCTTCTATTTTGTTTGTACCATATCTAACCAGTTTAAATTTGTTATTATTAAAAGACATATTATTTGTTTCGGCCCATGTATATAGCCTGGCAAGGTCAGATTTTAATTTGTCCACATCTTCCATTGCTTTAATTTCTTTCATTACTCTGGTATCATCAGCAAAAGACGAGACTTTTGAGTAGAGTGTACCTTGGTCAATGTCGGATATGTGTATGAGGAACAGCAGTGGCCCCAGTACAGAACCTTGAGGGACACCACTGTAGACATTTAAGTCATGGAAACACACACACACACACTGATGTGTTCTACACTATGGCAGTACTACATCTATGAAAGGATATGTAACTATATGCATTACTTTTGTTTTGTTGTTGGTTGACATGTATTTTTAGTTTTTAATTTATATACATTTGTAGTTAATTTGATTAATATTTGCATGTGTTTTCTATGTATATTTCAACTTATCTTAATGTAAGCACACTAATAAGGCGGTGTCACACGAACTATTTTACTGGCATTTTCATCTGGCAATTGTGGTGTAGCAGCTCCTGAATTAAAGTATTATAATATTTCAGTCTGCTCATATCATCTACTATTAATCTAGTTGCCGATAATAATGCAAAAATTACCCTAAAAATGCGATAAAAAAGTTGTTGGTAGAAAATTGCCCCCAAATGAGATCGTGTGACTTCGCCTTTAATATACTTTATAAGGATATTTGTTATTTATCTACATTAGTTTATATATTGCCTGAATATCTTAGCAAATTACCGAACCTTTTGCGATGTTTTGTTTCAATTGTTTTGGTGTACTTGATAATAGTTTCATATTCTGTACGTATTCTTACCAGCCGTATATTAAACAATGCAATACCATGAATCATACTAAGCATTCCTATATAGATTATTTGATAACACATGAATTATTAAGCAGAATATAATCTATAATTATAACCTCATTCCGGCTACTGTATTTCTATAATGTTTTTCATTAACTAAGATCAGATAACGAAATCTCTCCCTCTCTCTCTCCCATATATTACGACCCTCGGCAGCATTCCTATTTCCGGGTTGTTAGTATTTAAATTGGCCCTTTTTAATTACCTGGGTCATTATGCTACAAGTAATATTTCATCCTTACTCATTATAATTCAGTTACTCCCCTCAAACATTATGTTTCTGTTAGTTTGGGTGGCTGTGCGCTTCATTTAAAACAAACTATTCTTTACCCTTTTCATTATATCGTCATATTTTATTCTGGGTGAAGTGTTCTTCATTATCTCGTGGGTAATATTGTACGAATATATCATGTCACTAGAATAATCAATTATATGGTATGTATTAAATACATGGATGACGTTTGTTGACTGATGAAGTTAGAAGAAATATCTTGTTATCAAAAAGTAATTCATCCTAATAAGACTATATCCGGATGCTTATAAGCATATAATATGAAACGTTGCTATTGTTTCATCTTAATTTTGAGACAGTTTGTTATCGCTCCTTAGTTTTCTGTGTTATCCTCTCGTTCCAATTTCTTAATCATGGTATTTTGGTTTGCTTCAGACGATGAAATTTAGCCTAGACATGTTTCTTTTGGTGATATATCTATTGGAGACAGTTGTTAACTTCTTAACAAAATCTTGCCAATATTATTTTACTCAGCTGACTAAAAATTATGATAAATTAATCATCTGATCGAGAATGTTAATCTTTGATTGATCGATTGATTGATTTAATGTGATTTAGCCAAATTTATATGTACACAATCATTGTTTCTTACATTATTATATATGTTGCTGACTGAGCCATTTGAGAGCCAGGGCTCTCTTATCATTGAATATTAATGTAAGTTAATGCACCCATGTAACAATATCTAAAAACATGTCCAAATTTGTGTTTCGTTTTGTTGTTAAGTAGAGTAGCTGTTAATAATCGACATCGCAGCAATACTAAATATAGATGTTCATATTTATATTTCGAAGCACATTATAAACATTAAATGTAAAAGCCATGTTCAGCCTTATTTGTACGCAATATCTTGTTACACCTAGAGTATAAACGCTAAACTTTATCACTTTCTTCTTTATTATTATTTTATTACCTCTGTTCCCACCAATTCCTCTTATACTGTATTCTATTTCATCTGTGCGTTCCTCCGTTATTATGATCTTACCATTTTATATTTTAATGTTCTCAGTTATCAGCCCTTCTCTCCTTATATCCTTGTATCTCCTTGCATCTTCTCACCATTATATTATCAACCACTCCCTAATTCCTTTTGCATTTCTCCGTTACCAATCTCCAGTAATTTCCTTTTCAATTCATTACACAATTATCAACATCTCTTTTCCATAAATACTGTAGGCCTATATCTGTGGTTGGTCTCTCTGCATCTTCTCTTCTCTTTTTTTTCTGTCTATCTCTCCTTATCTCGTTTTATTATGCCATTGTCAGTTTTCTTGGTGTGTCCTTTTAATGAACTGATCTCACTTATCAGCCGTTCCCTAGCCCCTAATCTTATGGCTCAGTTATCAAGTGTTGTTCATATATTCTAAGAACGTCTCTGTTGGAAGTTTATTCCGTGTCCCTTCTTTCTGTTTTTCCGTTATCTATGTATGCGCATTTCTCTATTATTAGCCTCTCTCTATTTCCTAATGCTTCTCTTTCTCTATTATCATCATGTCTCTATTTTTAATGTATCTCTTATTATCACTATCTCCTCATACCTTCTCTTTATTTATTTGTTATCCGTTCACTCTCATTCTTCTATTATCAGCCTCTCCCTATCTCGTGTTCTCAGTTTACTCTTTTATCAGCATCTACTTATATCTCTTATCAATCGTTCCATATCGCTTTTCCAATATTTATTCTTAATCAGCCTCTCCCTATGTTCGATCAATCTCTCCCTATCTCTCCTCTCCACTTCTCCATTATGATCCTCTCCTCATCTCCCCACTCTTATCTTCAGGATATATATTTCATGGTGTAAGCCGGTCATTACCGTTTCTCCGGAGCTGTAGCTCATTCACATTATAATATTAGCCTCTTCCTTCACGCTAATGAGGAGGTACTGGCCGCATTATCTGATGGCTGGGGAGTGTGTAGAAGGGATGATAGCTTATAGATTTGATCAGGCACAGTCGGATCCTAGACGTATTTAATGTTCCAAAGCTTTGGGAGGGCAGCAGTACTCCAGTGCCATGGCATAATTATATTGTATATTAATAATAAGGGGTATTGGCCACATTATCAAATGGATGATGAATGTCTGTATTGTTGATTGGTTATAGATTTGGCCTTCCACAATCCGACTCAATAATTCGTAAATATATTAGAGGTTTGGTCATGCACAGCAGAGTGCCCTAATTTGTCGAAAGTACAGTCGAATCCTACAGGTTTTTAACAGCGTTGGCGGAAATTGTGCAAAACAAAATGAGAACATATTTGACTACTTGATCTTGTCCATGGTCCAGAATATACAGTATATCGGTATCATGCGAGAAATTAAATATATATAATTATAATCTATATGATAGTATTTGTATTGTAGTGGGCATGCTATTTCGAAATGATATCCTTTGTCTATGAGTATCTGCAGTATATATTTCAATAGTTGTTTATCGGAATATATTCTGAAAGCTTTCCTCCTCAAATGGGTCAGATTCGCGATATTTCTAGGCCCTTTAAACAGGTACTAACCATACAGCAACCCTACCAACACTGCCTACCTTAGCCGCCCATCCTTAACTCAACCGCCTCAAACCTACTATCCCTACTAACTCTACCATAACCGCCCATGCATGGCTTTCCCGCCCACCTTAATAACCCAGCCCTTTAACCCTCCGCTCACTCAACCCACCTATTTTCTGCTTATCCACTTTACCCATCATATAATATTATAGCATTTCCCTCTACCTCTACACTTAATACCTTAATCTGGTAGTATGATGTTTTTCATGAGTAATGCATTATGATTATAATATGGGTGAGAATTCCTTCCCGACATTATTTTTGGTACAATTTTCTAAATAAATTTCATATAAATATAACGTGTAAATTTTTACGTGCATTAACACTAACAGAGTGGCGAACTCAACATAGGTAGGAACTCAACATACAGTAGGTAGGTACTTCTTAACATTTAATTGTATATTATTTATTGATCTGCTTAGCCAAAAATATAATGTAACCTTCCTGATCTCGTAGTATTTTTATTAATCTAAAATATTAAAATATACTGTATATGATAATTTATATAAAGTTACGGAAGTCTACCACACAATTTGCATGCGCTACATTGATATATAATTGCATTTTTCAGAGTTTTGACCCAAAATTATGAGTGATATTGACTCCCCCCCCAAAAAAAAAAAAAAATTATAGAAATTACCAAATTATGAATTACTGACTTCCGTTAATCATCTGTAACTTCTCTTTTGCTGCCACCATGCCTTACTCAACCTCACCCATCTTCAAGCCCTACATCTGACCGAGCCCACACCGTAAACCCTACTCCAGAATCCAGGGCCGCTCACACGTCACTCAAAACTACCATTCTCTATTCTGCACCAAAATTCAGACCGTCCATATGTAACACAAATATCCCATCTTCTACGCAACACCTAACCTTTCCCATCCTATATAACCCGCACCCCAGTCTGCCCATCTTTCTCTTTGTCCACGCCTATCTATCTCTCTGCACCCACCCATGCCACACATATATCATTCACTCAACACGCCAATCCTAAACCCAAATCCTAGTCCCACGCATGGTCATAATCAAACGTTCGCTGAAAAATCATTTATAAGCTGTACTAGCAGGGGTACCCGGCGTTGCCCGGGTTTAAATTCTACTAACATAATCACCATCATCAATCACTACTACCACAATCATCACAATACTACTACTACCATAATCACCGGCCTCGACCTCCCTGTGCCTCATTAAACGGCGACCTCGATTTCAGCCGCTAAATGACCTCCGATTTTGGATCTGACCTCATCCGTACCCCATTTTGGGGGGCTGCGAACAACTTTCGCTCCATACACCTTTTCGATCGGAGGCCTCCTTCTGCCCCAAACGGCAATTTTTTTAATTTTTATTTTTTTTCAATTTCGGCCTCGAAATGACCTCCGATCGTGGCCTCGCTCCCTCTATGACCTGACCCAGGTTAATTGACACCCACATCCAAAGTTTCAGCTCCCCAGGTCCAAAACTGCGGCCGCCTATTAAGAACACACAGACAAACAGACACACGAACTGATTTACTAATATAGATACCTGTAGTAGCCATCAGTTTTCCTTAAATGTTCTCACGAGTTTTAGCCCGTGATAATAATATTATATTTATGTCTAGTTAATGTTCCTTTTGTAAATTCCACACAATGTCTATTCCACATATTGAGTGTACATACCTACTGTGTACAGTACACCTACTCCACAGGCAGCCTATCTGTTACTGTGTACCCAACCATTCCATACACCCTGCACCTACACCCTGGCCGCCCATCATGAACCCTATACCTAGACCCACCCATACCATTTTTTTCTATGTGTATGCAGGAGACAAAAGGCAAAGCTGCCTATAACAAGTGTCCCCCACAAAGCTGAAACAGTGATGTAGACCCAAATTCAAGGAACGTTAGAGTAAATATCTCTGGACACACGGAGCTTGTGAAGCAGTTTAAGTCGTAGATGAGGGAAAGACCGATTTAGAGAGAGAGAGAGGTCCAGAGTTTTCTTGTAGAGTAGAAGAAAGACTGGGAAAAACGGTTCACTCTTGGGTTTGAGAGTTAGATAGAATAGGGTTTGGAATATGTTGAAAGGCGGGTACACCTTATAACCAAACCCATTACCCAACCCATGTCTCTCTACATCCACCTATCATACCTTGTGCACACCCGTCCCTAACATACTCCCTAACCCCTTCCTGACCCCCCACCCACCCATACTTCATGCTGCCCTTCATCACACTTCACTCTTAACACTAGCTGAACTGACATTTGGGGTGTTATTGTGTTTTGCTTTATTATTATTAATATTATTATTATTGTTTTTTTGTTTTGTTTTTAATTCAGTTAGGGGGTTTCGATTATTTTTTGCAATGATCGAACATTTTTATTTAGGTTGCCCCTTCAAGCTATTAACAAAATTATAATAATAATAATAATAATTTAAATAAATCCAAGATCCTCGTTCAAGGCAAGTTTATGCATTTTATCTGTAGAAATATGTACTGGTTAAATGCTGGTTTCTCCTAAATTGTAGGCTTGTTTTTACTCGCCAGGAAATACAGTAATTGACAAGTAAAAGAGAACGAACACGCCTTGTTATAATTGCCAAACTAATGGGATGAAACGTCTTAAAATGACTACCAGATTCTATACAGTTATTCCATATAGCCAACACCTGCTGTACACCCTAACCCTCTATACTTTGTTTTGCACACCTACCCTTGACATACTATATACAAGCTGAACACCACCCTACCCATCCCTATACATACATCTTATCTGCCGATCACTCACTCAATACGCCCATCTTTAAGCCCCACACCTGGTACCACCCATGCCATACCTCACACACCTAAACCCAAGCTCTCCGTACATCTCCGTGTCCCCGCCCATGCCTCATTATACGGCCCACCCATCTAGAGTAGTCAAATATTTTACAGCTGCAACCCTTGAATTGAGAACTATTTTGAACTTCAAGCAGTGGCTATGTAATGTATTTTTGTTTCTTTTTACAAGCACCAATACATACACCAAAGGTAGCTCTTCTGTAAATCTAAAATGACATACTTAAGAACGGAATATGGGGTGGGACCTTTATTTTTTGTATGTGTTGTTCTTTTCTGGTGAGTATAGAATGTCAAGTTTCTCCATGTACTGTATGTCAATGTGTGTTTATAAGCACCGGAAATACAACGCTAGAAATTACACATTATATACCAATACGTATGCAACATATTTCAATTCAGTTATTAACCCTCCATCCCCGGTCCCCTAAGCTCAGGGGATTCGGCGATTATTGTGCTATGTTAATTCAGCTGAAACTTAATAAAGACATCATGGATTATTATGAATAAAAAAACGAAATGTTCGTCTCACCTTCGTCTGTAGAATGGCGTTGAGTAGACGTCTCTAGCCCCAGTGGTTGCAGAATGGCGAGTGTGCGAAGGAGTGGGTTTTTCCACGGGAATATCTTGCCGCGTTCGGATGCCTCGCCCCGGCCCCGGCTAGTGCGCACCTAGTCTTTGCGTCCCATAGGCGTTTTTAGTTTTTAATGTTGACAATTGGATGTTTGTTGAGATTTTTAGAGTTAGTTTGAGGACAATCATATAAAAGTATGTGTATTAGAGTGTCACTGTCACTGATATTTCTCATTTTCACTCGATACCGTACTTTTTATTACTAATTGGGCTAAGTTATTTTAATATTAGGCACTGATTATTCGTTATCACAGGTGTTTATTATCAATTGCACATCAAATATTTGGTGTTGTGTCACTTTCACTTAGTAAATATGCTCTGTAAACGTTTTATATACAATTTATTGTGTCTTTTTCACTTATTATGATGGTCTTATTGTAATTGTATGTAACTTGATTATATGAAATTCATTGTTTTTCACTTGTATATATATATATATATATATATATATATATATATATATATATATATATATATATATATATATATATATATATAAATACCGGTATATATATATATACACAGTATATATATATATAATTGTTGTCACATATTATTTTATATACAATTGTGCCACTTGGTTGTATTATTTTTAGTTTATCGTCTTATTATTTATTATTATTGTTTCTAGGGCTAGGATAGTGTCACTGTCACTGATACTGTCACTGTCTTTGATACTTTCACTCAGTACTGCTGCTTGGAGTGGTAATCAGCGAAGCACTCTTCAGCACAGAGTGCCACCCTGCACTCCACACACTCATAGGTGGTCTTCTTTGATGCACTTGCCCTCAGCTTGGTGTTATAGCAGACATGGCACCACTTCTGTTGCTTTCTTCCTGCTGGTGTCATAGGCAGTGAAACGAGCCTGTGCATATTCATGTAATATGCACAGTGCATGCGGTCAGTGTTGCCGGGCCAAGCGTGTGGCACTGCCCTCTGTGGCGTTGCATATTTCTCCAGGAGATTCTTTATTACCTGCTTGTGGAACCTCCGCAGGCTTTTGAACTGTCTGGGTGCGTCAGTCTGAAGCTTATAGATGTTTTAAGAATTCAGAATAGCCATGTCTACCATATGCAGGAAGAACTTTTTATACCATCTGCATGAGGTACGCAGACAGTCAATGAAGCCAATCTGCATGTCGGACTTGTCGACCAGCCTCATGTTGATGTTGTAGTCGAGGACAGCATCTGGCTTGGTCAACCTGGCCTGGGTGCGGCGATCCACCTTGCCAGTCTCAATCATTTCCCCCTTGTGGATGGTGGTGAGGAGGTTGACCTTCCGCTGGACGTGCCAGTGGATAGCCAGAATGGGCCCCGACTTCTTCCGGAACACATTGCCTTTCTTTGTCTTCGGAGGGAAAACTGGCATGCCCCTCCTTCTCTGTTGTACTGTGCCTACAGTCCCCGTGTTTCGTTCGTGAAGGTACATGGTGAGAGTGGGGGACGTGTAGTAGTTGTCTGTGTAGAGGACGTGATTTTTGTTGAAGTAGCGGTCCATCATGGCCTTCCCCACTGCTCCGCCAAAGCCATTGGTGGGGTCCGCAAGCACATCCCCTTCCTTCCCGCTGTAGACAATGAAGTCCAGGACGTAACCAGTCTTGCAGTCTCACAGTACGAAAAATTTGATGCCAAAGCGATGTCTCTTTGAGGGGATGTACTACCGGAAGTGGAGCTTCCCCCGGAACAGCACAAGAGACTTGTCAATGAAAACCTTCCGGAAGGGCCTAAAGAATGAAGTGAACCGTTTTCCTCATCATCTCGTACAAGGTTCGTATCTTCCACAGCTTGTCTGGACGGTGTATGTCGATGTTGGTGATTAGATGGAGCTGGCCGAGGATGTCGAGGTACCGGTCGCGTGACATATACTTCCCGAAGGCATGGGTGGCTATCAGATCATTAGTGATCCAATATTCTGGCAACCTATGTTTTTTGACATGAGGCATAAGCATTGTCAGTGCCAGGAAGACCATGAACTCGATATGAGTCACATCGGCCCACTGCCTCATATGGCCCTTGGTCACCTTCTCGAAGATGTTGACCTGCATCTAGTGTTGCTTGTTTGTTTCCTTGACAACGTAGCCTACCACCTCCTCATCAAAAAATGCCACAAACAGCTCTCGTGGTGAAGCATTGGGGCCTGTGGGAAAGTTGGGGGTAACTCCTGATCCCTCCTGTGCCTCATCAAAAGATGGCACCTCAGGGTTATAGTCATCACCCATGTCTTCCCACTGAAACACCAAGAATGGGTTTTGGTTCTGGCGACGCCCACGTCCACGACGCAATGTTCGTGGCCGAGCACGCTCACGGCTGACAGGGGAGGCGCGCACACTAGGGTGGGTAGGGCGGCCCCGAGAACGATGCCCACGGGTGGTGCGGGGGGGTTCAGGGTCGTCCACATAGTCGTCGTCCGAGTAGTCGTCTTCCCCTGATGGTGGCCCCATATAGTCATGGCCAGAGTCATCAGTCAGGTGTCCTTCCTCGTCATGGGTTTCAAAGTACATAACCAGGTCAAATTGGCGGCTGCGAAACGTCTAACGGGTTGGATTCTGCGTACTTTTAAAACATGCGGTGAATTACCTATGATAACGCTCTTCAAATCTCTAGTGCTACCGCGGCTTGAATACTGTAGCGTATTAACATCCCCATACAAAGCAGGTGAAATAAATGACGTAGAGAGTGTACAAAGAAATTTCACTTCGCATATAAGTTCGATAAAACATCTACACTATTGGGAGCGTTTAAGAGCACTGAATCTGTACTCACTGGAACGTAGAAGAGAACGTTACCTAATAATATACACGTGGAAAATCGCAGAGGGTTTAGTACCAAACCTATATACTCCGATAGTCATGAAATTCAGTGATAGGAGAGGCTGGGAATGCGAAATCCCCCGGATGAATAACAGGGGTGCTATGGGCTCTCTGCGAGAGGGCTGGTTATCACACAGAGGCCCACGTCTCTTCAACAAACTCCCACGGCGATTAAGAGACATGAGGGACATCTCGTTAGACAACTTCAAGAGAGCCCTAGATGTCGAACTGCAAAAAGTGCCAGACGAGCCCATCCTCGCAAGGGAGCGAGCTGTCGCTTCAAACAGTCTACTGCACCAAATCACCACCCATAACGAGGGGCGTCGCGCTCCTTGGTGCCGCTAGAAGAGTGGCGAACACATCATAAGGTATCAAGGTAAGGTCAGTATCCTCCTCATAATCTGGCGGGGAACGATGGATGCGTGGGCGGTGTGTGGGAGGGCGAGGTGGAGAAGGAGTGGCAGGTGAGGCTATGTCTCCCCGAGGTTCTGGGCTTCTTTGCCTGCGACGAGTGGTGGAAAGCAGAGTTTCACTGTCACTAGGCACAGGTACTGGTGATGAGGGCTCAAAAATATCTTGAGCCACACTTGTTGATGGCTGAAGAGTTGGGGAGTACCGTGGGGAAAGTTGCGGGTGGGCATGGCTGGGGCCGGTAGGGGTGGACGTCGTGGGGTCTCGAACAAAGCCCGCTTAGCTTGCTCGCCCTTTTTGATAAATGTTCTGCCGTTCCCCTTTTCGGCAGTAGTATGTCTCCTGTCAGGGGACCCAGGAGGCAAATAGGCCGAAAGTGGGGGGTCCTCAACCCTCGGCAGTGGTGGGGGTGGTGGGGAACAATGGCGGTCGCCCGGGGCAGCTTGGGTGGCTTGGGTAGGTAAGGGAGACAATGGCCGCCCAGAAAACGATGAGTCACCACTCTCACCCTCACTCATGACCTCATCTTCATTCTCATCAAGCCTTTTGGCCTCCTCCCTGGCTACTGCGGCCGCCTTTTCTAGTACCTGCTTCCTATAAAAGCATATCTGGTAGGGCAATTTACCTGGTGAAGGGCTTGGAGTGGCTTCACTCAGGGCAAACTTGGAGGTTGACCTTGAGCTCTCCCACTCGCTCACTTTACCTACTTCACTCTCTTCACCTTCAGCAGCTTCCGCGACACCTGTTTCCCCACCTTCAGGATCTGCATTGCTCTCATGTTCACTGGCAAAGCTCTTGAACTCAGGTTCTTCGTCACTAGAAGAATACGAACTCGATGCGTAACGAGACGAATGGCCATTGCTCTGCTCGTCAACATCACTATCACTGTCACTACCAGCTAAATCTAGCTGACCTTGCGTCAGAATGTCCTTGGCGAGGGGCCGTCATGTAATACGACGAGCCGGGGCGGGCATCGTTGGAGGCACCGAATCGGACACAGTGGAATCATTTTTTTGGGTAGTATCCATTATGGCGTCGGGCTAGAGACGATGCTGGGCTGTAGTACGAGCGTGGTGGCGCTACATACCGCATGTAAACAAAGAAAATCTACTCGCGCATTTCGAAAGCACAACTTCAAGCAATGGCGCTCAACAGGCCATCCGAGTTCCACGGCGCTAGTTCGATTTGGCCTCCTCAGAGCCCAAGAGGTTTTGGAAGATACCTTAGTAATCATAAAGGTATAGTGTTGGCGCCTTTACTCATCCACGTCCTAATTAGTAATATTGATACCAAAGTAAACAGCTGTGTCTCATCATGTGCAGACAACACAAAATTAAATCTGGGAATAGCCACACTAGAAGAAAAAGATAACTTGCAAGCTGACATTAGCGCAGTATTTCAGTGGGCCAAAGACAACAACATTCAATTTAATAAAGATAAATATCAGCTGGTAAGAGGAAATGTAGATATAAAAGAAAATGCAACCTACATAACAGAGTCATCCCTGGCAATCCCACGAATAATTGATGTTAACGATCTTGATGTAATAATGTCAGAAAACATGACCTTCAAAGAATATAATCAGGTCAAGCCATTAGCGGCTACGAAACTAGCAGGATGGATACTAAACACTTCCAAGACACGAAAAGAACGGCCAATGATAACGCTTTTCAAAACATTGGTATTGCAGTGTGCTAACATCTTCACACAAAGCAGGAGAAATATACGAAATAGAGTGTTAAAAAAGTTTCACATCCCACATCATCTCGGTAAAACATCTTCACTCCTGGGATCGCCTGAAGGCTCTTAACCTCTATTCACTGAAACAAAGAAAAGAGAGATACTTAATAATCTACATATGGAAAATTATTAAAGGTCTTGTGCCAAAACTTCACACCACAATATCATGGAACTGGAGCGTCAGAGGGGGGGAGGGGGGAATATAACATCTCACCCCGAAAGTGTAGGGGAGCTCTGGGCACACTGACGGTCTCCTGGTGGACAAATAGGGGTCCTAGTCTCTTCAACAAAATGCCAGAGAACATGAGAAATTTGATGGATGTGCCAACAGAGCCTTAGACAACCCTTGCAAGCCAGTGCCTGATTTGCCATGCTTCACGGGAGAGAGAGCTACTCCCTCTAATAGTCTGGTTTACCAAGCACTGGCAGCAAACAGACTCGGGGGTAGCAGCTCCCGTCAAGGTCATTAAGAGATGGCCGAAACAACACAAGGTAATTGGTGAATGTTTTTCTCAAATAACCCTTCTACTACCACAGATCCTCCCTATGCTTTATATAATCGTCTAATAATAGCCAGAATAAAATGGAAGAATGCGTCCTCGGATACTGAAACGGTTAAGTGCCCAACTGTCGTGTGTCCGCCCGTAGTCTTTCTTAGGATGCCTCCACCCTACATTAATTAGTTGTATTTTCAGGTGTACACTATCTATCGTTACAGTCACTCCTCTCTTGATCCCTACAATTCTATGGCATGCTTTTTATCATAGATTTCCCAGCACACAGTTTTATTTGTGTTATATATATTTTAATTCTTCTCATGAGATTTTGATCAGATTAGCAAATATTTAACGTAAACAGGGGGTTAATTTTCCCCCCTTTTCCCATATGCTCACCATAGTAAACTGCAACTCTTTTATAACGTGTGTACATATAAATATAACTGTAGTTTATTGAGTTTTACTTTGTTTATCGTTAATATACAGACAAGCTCCACACATTTCAAATTATCTCGTTTCATTTACTTATTTTCCTTCCACTCCTTCCACACGACCGATCCTCTTCTCTTGCTTGCACTCGACATTAGCCCTCGCTCACATATTCTGACCAAACCACCCACCCATTTTCATCCCAGGCCCATCTCCTTAACCCCACCCACTCTACCAATCCACGCTCTCTACCCAACCATACCCCTACCACCCATAATCAGGTATTCCACCCACCTCCTACCCCTCCCCTACCACTTACAACCATCTCCCCAGCTCTTTTCCCACCAACTAACCTTTCCCCTATAATCTATAACAACCTCCTCCCCCTTAATATGTACTCAACCCCCACTACCTATAACCAACCAACCCCACCCAACCTCATCTCCTATTCCCTACCTGAAATAACTTGGCTACTTCCTTTATTCCAAGTGACGGGAGTTCTTGAAAAGGGGCTCCAGTCCTGACGTTACTCTTGACTTACAGTGTGCTGGCTTAATAATCCAGAAGGGTTGATAGCCTATAAAGTCCTATTTTAATTAACTAACTAACCTTTATTCCCTACCTAACCCCCTGCAACCTATAGCCACCCCAACTCACTCTTTTATCCCTCAACCTAGGTCTTGCCCCTTATTCCCTACCCATGTATAACCCACTATAACCACCTCTTTCCCAACTCAACATCCACACCCTACAGAAACCCCTACCACATATAGCCATACACCCAACCCCTCTCCTACTATCACCACTACCGCCAATAACCACCTCTTCCCCTTCTCCCACCCCCAGTTCCTTCCCTACTACATGTAACCATCGCACCACCACACCACCCCTTCCCTACCACCTACTGTATAACCATCACCCTTCCACACCACCCCTCCCCTACCACCTATAACAGTCTCCCCACCATACCACCTCCCCTCCCCTACCACCTATAACAGTCTCCCCACCACACCACCACCCCTCCCCTACCACCTGTAACAGTCTCCCCACCACACCACCACCCTTCCCCTACCACCTATAACCGTCTCCCCACCATACCACCCCCCCTCCCCTACCACCTATAACCGTCTCCCCACCATACCACCACCCCTCCCCTACCACCTATAACCGTCTCCCCACCATACCACCACCCCTCCCCTACCACCTATAACAGTCTCCCAACCATACCACCACCCCTCCCCTACCACCTATAACAGTCTCCCCACCACACCACCACCTCTCCCCTACCACCTATAACCGTCTCCCCACCATACCACCACCCCTCCCCACCATACCACCACCCCTCCCCTACCACCTATAACCGTCAACCCACCACACCACCACCCCTCCCCTACCACCTATAACCGTCTCCCCACCATACCACCAACCCTCCCCCACCACCTATTACCTACAACCCACCACACCACCACTCCCCCCCTACCACCTATAACCGTCTCCCCACCACAACACCACCCCTCCCTACCACCTATAACCGTGTCCCCACCATACCACCACCCCCCCCCTACCACCTTTAACCGTCACCCCACTCCACCACCCCCCCTCCCCTCCCACCTATAACCGTCTCCACCACACACCACCACCCCTCCCCTACCACCTATAAGGTTACCTAAGGTCACCTATAACCGTCAACCCACCACACCACCACCCCACCCCTACCACCTATAAGGTTACCTAAGGTCACCTATAACCGTCAACCCACCACACCACCACCCCTCCCCTACCACCTATAACAGTCTCCCCACCATACCACCACCCCACCCCTACCACCTATAACAGTCTCCCCACCATACCACCACCCCTCCCCTACCACCTATAACCGTCTCCCCACCACACCACCACCCCTCCCCTACCACCTATAACCGTCTCCCCACCATACCACCACCCCTCCCCTACCACCTATAACCGTCTCCCCACCACACCACCACCCCTCCCCTACCACCTATAACCCGTTCCCCACCACACCACCACCCCTCCCCTACCACCTATAACCGTCTCCCCACCATACCACCACCCCTCCCCTACCACCTATAACCGTCTCCCCACCACACCACCACCCCTCCCCTACCACCTATAACCGTCTCCCCACCACACCACCACCCCTCCCCTACCACCTATAACAGTCTCCCCACCATACCACCACCCCTCCCCTACCACCTATAACCGTCTCCCCACCACACCACCACCCCTCCCCTACCACCTATAACCGTCTCCCCACCACACCACCACCCCACCCCTACCTACCTATAAGGTCACCTATAACCGTCAACTCACCACACCACCACCCCTCCCCTACCACCTATAACCGTCACCCCCCCCCCCCCCCCCACACACACACACACACACACCACCACCCCTCCCCTGCCACCGCCGCCAATACCTCGTTAGCGTTCGTCCCGTTATTACATTTGCATATCGCGAGGACACCATCGGCAGCTGCTGGTCACCCGGAACGCGAGGAAGGTGTCTTATTGGGACAGGGAGGAACTGGCAGGAGGAAGGGGGAGGATTGACTGGGAGTGGTTGAGGAGTGATTGGAATGGCTGGGGAACACAGTCAGTGACGGATAAAGAGACTGAAGTGGCTGTGAGTAATTGTAGGAGATTGGGAAGGACTGAGAGATTGGGAACAGTGCTGAAAGTGTTTGATGCGTGATTGTATATCGATATTAGTGACTGATGAGTAGCTTTGAGCGACAGGGGAGAGGCTTAACAAATATAATGGCTTTGAATAACCGATAGAGTACCAGGGGGAATAAATATGAGTGTCCAAGGTATATTGGGAGTGACAGAGATTGACTGCGAGTAGCTGAGAGAGATTGTGAGTGCATGGTAAAAATTGAAAGTAGCCGAAAGTAACAAAGGAAGATTGGGAGCTGGTAGGAGTGGCTGAGACAGACATTGTGGTTTAGATTTACTGGGATAGAGCGAATGAGACTCTCTAACTGGGAGTGGCGGACGGAGAAGGAAGTAGCTAACAAAACAAAATAGCTTGGAGTGGCTGAGAAGAGTTTGTGTGTCTAGGAATGGCCGAGGAAAACATAGTTGCTCGGAATAACTAGTAGAGATTTAATGGGAGGCACTTAGGACGACTTGGAATGACTGAGAGAGATTGACGAAGATTGAGAGTGGCTTGGTATATATAGCCAGTAAAAAAATGAAGCCCTTAATGAATATAGAAAGTACCTAGAAATGGCTAAAGTGATCGGGAGTAGTGGTTAGAGATGGCTTAGAATAGAAATGGGTGTGATTAATTGGTAGATAATTAGATTAAGTTATGTTAAGAATGTTTAATCTCAGTTATAACAGTGCAGATTAGTGCAGATTAGCAGAAGCTGGGAACCGCGGCTGTCGATGGCTGACTAACTGACTGACTGACTTGACTGTAGATATAGCTTCTTATGGGTGATTGTGTATAACTGAGTAAGGAGGAAGGTGTGGTTGAATAATACTGGAGGTGTGAACTGACATTGATTTGTTGTTTGTAGGTGGGGCTGAGCGGGGGCCTATATTTGGTCGTGTTTGTGTCAAGTGTTAATGTTGGCTTAACCCTTTCCAGCTGAGTACTTGTTTTGAGTTTATTCTAGCTACCGTCAGGTGATTTTATGCTTCTTGTGATGGAATATTACTAAAAGGGTTTGGCATATTGTATGTACAGTATGTACTGGCCTTTCATATATATTATATTATTTTTAAATAATGCAATCCCACGAACCATTTTAGTTTACCCCCACCCAGTTGCATTCAGCGTTGGAAACGCTTCCAAGTCAAAGGGTGATTTGCCATTAACTCATTTGTTTTATTGCTAGCTACTACTAGGCGATTTTATGCTGTTTGGAATATTCGCCTTGATCCAAATATTAATTTGAGTACTGTCAGGAAGAATTAATATGACAAGCGATACATACTTTATTCTTATAGTGTGATAACTTACAATAATGATATCGTGGTTCTAATTATAATTAAGTGTGGGCATATATGATTACAGTTCTAATGTAGCATGCCAAATTAGGATTGCAGTTTAGTGCAAGCATGTTATTCTATGATAACAGGGATTTTCTGCTGTGTGAAAAATTATGATGACAGTTCGAAGACATGATTACAATTTAAATTACAGTCATAGTTCAGAATGACAAATTATCATTACAAATGCAAATGCAAGTGGGTGTGCATGTGACCAGAGCCGTCTGCAAGGATAATTACTCCTGCTTTACACTGGACGCCCTCTTTTATTCCTTCAATGAAAACATTCTTATATATCAAGCATAAGTATTCTTACTGAGCCTCATTTTATGTGGTATAGTTCGTGAGTAATAGCATAGGATATTTAAGTGCAGTTACCCATAGAAGCTCGTGGATTGCGATTACTTTGTGATTATCTTTTCATTTAGTACTAATCGTAATGTATTGCCATATAGTAAACTGCATTCATAAGCCAATCTCGATGATTATGCATGAACAAGGATGATTAGAAGAAATATAAGAATTTCTGAGTGTTTATTGAGTTGCCTAGACATGAACCCGTGATACATGGTGTGGAGAACTGATGGTAATTAACCACTGTAATGAGTTTAAGCAAAGTTTAAATATGAACCAAAGGTCTGACCCACTTCCAACAACATTACTATAATAAGGTAAACTCATAAATTCACCATTAAACATGAAATACACATGTGACAACATACTCGGGGGCAGTAGGTCTCGCCCAAGTCTCGCCGAGGCCATTGAGCCAACTCCTAGTAAGTACTTATCGCAGGTTCATGTCTGGGAAACTGTACATCCCAGGGAGTCAGAGTAAGCACAACACGAAGTATGTAACATGTCTCATTTAATCACACGACGCCTGTTTTTTTTTTGTTTTTTTTTTCTACTAGCTTTCTGCACATGAATTAATTCAACTTAGAAATTACCTATCAGAGTTAGCGAGTTAATTGAGATTTCTAGATGCCTTATAAACGGTGTAAAATCATTTATCAGTAACAATAATAAAAAAAATCGTCGCCGTTTTGAAGATATAATATTAAATAGGACGTAACTCTCCCTGGAGAAGAATATGCATGTCTGGTGGAAGGGGCTGTATATAATATAATAGTGGCTGTTGTTCTGGTGTTAAACTCTGAGATTCTCTGCAAGTTAAAGTAAAGATAACCAAAGGTAATGTGAGGCTTTGGCTTAGGTGTGGCCTAGACGTGATATGCTGTATAGTTTACATATTATCGAACTTTAAGGTGAATGATAAATTGAGAAAGAACGAGCGTGGCTTTTGAAGATTAGTATGCAAAAGAATTTTGAGAACATGTTTTTTTTTATATTTGGAGTGGACTCGTCATGTGTACAAGTTCCTATGAAATAATGAGTAAGAAAATGATAGACTGCAGCGTATGTTGCTTTATTGCTAGCATATGAACAATTACGGGTTTCTAAATATGTATTTAATAAAATTGCAGCAGATGAAATTTCAACTCTTCTTTCATTTATCACTCTTGTACCGTTATGCATTAGACTCTTTTGATAGTTTTCACTGAAGCTATATTTGTATCCGATGAGCCATTATCAGCTAAATTTAGAAAGATGACTCTCGGCATATTGAACCAGTTCATAATTTGCTCTTAAGCTGGTATTCTCTCACCCAATTTTCAATAATGCACCTAATAAACGTAAATTATTCTGTTGAGAACATTTTAAAATTTAGTCCTTAAATCACAAAGTACCATTGAGAATCAGTAGCAAGCTTATATTTATATTTTTGGAAATAATGTTAAATCTAACATTTGGGTCACTAACTGTCTCTTGGTTGGCTATTTTTCGTTCAGTAAACACAAGGAAGGCAATAATAATATTTGGTGATTTTGAGATTGTATATAAATTGAGTGCCTGAATTACTAGTTTAAAAAAAAAAAAAAAAAAAAAAATTACTAGACGTTGTGCATTTAGCTAATAAACGGTGATACTGCCCAAGTGAATGTGTATTAATCTGTTGAGCACATTTCTAACCTTAGTTCCTAGGCTTCTAAGTAGCCATCATTTAGCAGGTTTTTGCTCAATGACCCGAAAACATCGCTAACACCAACTTTCGCAATAATATGAATTTTGTTTCACAGTTGCAAGAGAGAACTAGAGATCCTCTTGAATGCGAAGAAAGGACAACTGTTCTGGCCCAAACACGTAACATGGAAGTTGAAGTAGTGTTTTTTCTGTAACCAAAAACGTAATCCAGTGGCTAGTAAGTAGCTAACTGTCCGTCTTGTGGCTTAGGCCTACAAGTTGATGAATGCACCTGAATTTTATCTATAAGTGGCGCCACATGAAATCAAATTCTGTCACTTTTTGCGGGCAATTGTTGTCTGTTACCTTCAAATGATTCATTCCATAAGAATTTGCCTAGCATATAGTATTAACAGTGAATTTGCCTAGCATATATTCCCACCTACTGGACTTATTTTTAACAACCAATTCAGAAAATTATGATGTTACAGTGAGGTCCCCGCTTGGATCTTCTGATCACTGTCTGATACAGGCCACCTGTCTATCACCTACCACACCTTCCCACTCTGAACCTGTTTTGGTGACTAAATGGCATTACGATAGGGCAGACTGGGAGGGTCTTCAAGGTTTCTTTATTGATATTCCCTGGACCTCTTTCTTTTCTAATGATGCACACTCCACCTTGAGCCACATACAAGATTTTGTAAAAATTGGAATGGAAACTTTTATTCCTCATCAAAAGTACAGTAAAAGATCTAATTCACCTAAATGGTTTGACCATAATTGTGCTAGAGTAACTGAACAAAAAGCAATAGCCTACAATGCATACACAAGATCAAAAACACATGAAGCCTTTAATTACTTTAGAAACATCAGAAATCATGCCAAAACTGTATTAAACCTAACTAAATCAAACTTTCTCCACAAGCAGGCAAATAAACTTCTAAATAATCCAAATGATAACAAAATATTTTGGTCTACTCTTAACTCATTTAAATCCAACTTCACTACTGCTTCATCCATTCCACCATTAAAATCTCCGACTGGCAATCTTGTAAGTGACCCACGAGGAAAAGCTAACCTTCTTGCGGATATTTTCTCCACCAACTCAACCTTAGATGAAATAAATCAAGATGTCCCTGTACTTAATTTTAATTCGCCTGAAATTCCCTCACTTAAGATCCACACCAGACATGTCAAAACTATTTTGCAGAATCTCTCGGTAGATAAGGCTCCTGGTCCAGATGAAATTCCTCCAATAGTACTTAAGAATTGCTCCTTGGTGCTCGCTCCTGTATTGGCAAAATTTTTCCGTCTGTGTACTCATACCTCATGCTTCCCAGTACCCTGGAAAGAAGCAAACATCCATCCAGTTCCTAAAAAAGGTGCCTCTTCAGATCCATCAAACTACAGACCAATAGCTATAACTTCCACTCTTGGTAAAGTCTTTGAAATTATATTAAATAATCACATAATTAAGCATCTTGAGAATAATAAATTAATCAGTGATAGGCAATATGGTTTTAGACGATGTCGATCAACTGCAGACATGCTATGCCTTCTTACGCATCAAATCAACCAAGCTACAGACCAACATGGTGAAACACATACAATAGCACTGGATATATCAAAGGCATTTGATAGAGTCTGGCATCAATCCTTATTGTCGAAGATGTCACACTACGGCCTTGCATCATTAGTTCCACTAATTTCTTCTTATCTTCATAACAGAAAAATACGTGTAATGGTAGATGGCCTTTATTCTCAATTTCACTCAATAAATGCTGGTGTTCCCCAGGGATCAGTTTTGGCCCCAATTCTGTTCCTCATTCATATCAATGATCTCATATCTACCACTCATAATCCAATACATTCCTACGCAGATGACTCAACACTCCACAGTTCCTTCACATTTACCAATTCTTTCACCCAACCCGATCTTATAAATTCAAAAATAAACACTGCAATTTCTCTGAACCAGGACCTTTCTAGAATTAATGGATGGGGACAAAAGAATCTAGTTTCCTTTAATGCACAGAAAACCAAGTACATTCAATTTTCTAACCGACAGAATCTCACTGACTCCCATATATTTTTTAATGATGTAAATATTCCCACTTCCCCTAGTATTGACATTCTCGGTGTAACATTAACTACTAACTTGAGCTGGACACATTATGTTAGAAGCATTGCTAAGAATGCCTCTAAAAAACTGGGACTCCTGTACAGAGTTCGAGAATTCTTCACTGACGAGCCAGTTGGCCGTGATATATAAAAAGTCATGTGCGTTCTCAGATGGATTACTGTTCACCTCTGTGGGGTGGAAGTGGAGTGGTTGCATTGAGGCAGTTGGACAAAATTCAAAATAAAGCTATTAGATTAATCAATAACCCTGCAATCACACAGGACCTTCCTACATTATCCATACGAAGAAACGTTGCATCCCTTGCATTATTCTACAGATATTTTCACAGCAATTGTTCCGAGGAACTTGCTTCAATTGTGCCGCCTCTCCACATCTTTCCCCGTAGAACTAGGGCAGCTGAGAGCGCCCATGAATTTACACTTTCTCCTCCACAATGCAGAACTTCTGCTTATCAGAATTCATTTATCCCCAGAGCTACTACTCTTTGGAATTCACTTCCCTCGAATTGCTTTCCACAAACTTACAATCTACAAATGTTTAAATCCAGTTGTTACAAACATTTTATGAATGGAGGATGCCTTTAGGCACATGGACCTTTTTGTTTTATCTGTTTTTCCTTCCTCCGTTCATTGTCTCTTAAAAAAAAAAAAAAAAAAAAAATTAACAGTGAATTTGCCTAGCATATAGTATTAACAGTGAATTTGCCTAGCATATAGTATTAACAGTGAATTTGCCTAGCATATAGTATTAACAGTGAATTTGCCTAGCATATAGTATTAACAGTGAATTTGCCTAGCATATAGTATTAACAGTGAATTTGCCTAGCATATAGTATTAACAGTGAATTTGCCTAGCATATAGTATTAACAGTGAATTTGCCTAGCATATGTGTTTTGAAGTACCATATATATTTATATAGTATCCTAGCATTATAGTATTAACGTGAACATTACACCTCCTGTATGTACGTGAAACATTACACCTCCTGTATGTACGTGAACATTACCCTCCTGTATGTACGTGAACATTACACCTCCTGTATTATGAACATTATTATATATTACTGATTACACCTCCTGTATGTACGTGAACATTACACCTCCTGTATGTACGTGAACATTACACCTCCTGTATGTACGTGAACATTACACCTCCTGTATGTACGTGAACATTACACCTCCTGTATGTACGTGAACATTACACCTCCTGTATGTACGTGAACATTACACCTCCTGTATGTACGTGAACATTACACCTCCTGTATGTACGTGAACATTACACCTCCTGTATGTACGTGAACATTACAACTCCTGTATGTACGTGAACATTACACCTCCTGTATGTACGTGAACATTCATTTTTAGGTTGTCACAATTATTAACCAAACTTTGGGATTGTATTACTTTACCGGTTATGTAGACTAGAAGTTCAGTCGATCACAAATATATTGACCACATTAGACTTTTGCAGATGGTTTGCCTAGGTTAACGGTATACAGTATTATATGAACGTTGGGTTAGCAATATTAGGTTAGGCTAAGACTTAGGCTTGACTATTGGTGGTATGGTGAAAATATTTCCGTTCCCCGTATACTAAAAGACCAGGAGCGGGATCAAGTAAGAGCTCGGGGATGTGTATCGACGCACACCATTATATATTCATTGAATGTTTGATAATACACAATTAGATTCTCCAAGGTCCAGTTTTTTACCCACTTTTTTGTAGCCTTCCCTCAGTCATCCTGCTGCCTCCTCCTCCTCCTCTTATTCTTCTTCCTCCTCCTCCTCCTCCTCCTGTGTGCACCACCTCGGGATGATTTGCCAGTTATTTTTTATTATTTTGACACTGTCTATTTGTTTGCTGCCCTAGTATAATATTCGTCCATGTTTCCTTGGTTTAATTAATATGAACATTAGTTGTGATTGTTTTAAGGGGAGGTTTCTAGATTGTTTCCTACTCCTCCAGCAATCTTAAAATGTCACCCCCTTGACCCCCTTTCAAGATAAATTTGTACATTTTTCGGTAGAAAAATGTCCCGGCCGAAGGCCTGTTACTCTTAAATTACAGGCTCGCTATCGCTCGCCAGGATAAAATCGACACCTAAATTGCACGAAATGTCTTAAAATTGACAGAATGGGGCGAAAATTCTTAAAATCACCAAATTAATGGGGCAAATTTCTTAAAATCTCAAAAGCAATGGGGCTAACCATGAGAGAGAAAGGGGTCAAGAAAAAAGTCCCTCAAGTGGAGACCTCCCCTTAAGTACTAGTTATATATTGTTTAGTATGCACCACTTGAATTTATCATTCTTTCTAAAGCCAGACGATTTTCTATAGTTGGCCACTGACCACTAGATTATCAATACAATATATACATACAGTATGTTTGTAGCTTATATTATATGTTAACCCCTTCAGCACGATGATTCAATATATACATATGTTTGTAGCCTATATTATATGTTAACCCCTTCAGCACGATGATTCAATATATACATATGTTTGTAGCCTATATTATATGTTAACCCCCTTCAGCACGATGATTCAATATATACATATGTTTGTAGCCTATATTATATGTTAACCCCTTCAGCACGATGATTCAATATATACATATGTTTGTAGCCTATATTATATGTTAACCCCTTCAGCACGATAATTTAATATATACATATGTTTGTAGCCTATATTATATGTTAACCCCTTCAGCACGATAATTCAATATATACATATGTTTGTAGCCTATATTATATGTTAACCCCTTCAGCACGATGATTCAATATATACATATGTTTGTAGCCTATTATATGTTAACCCCTTCAGCACGATGATTCAATATATACATATGTTTGTAGCCTATATTATATGTTAACCCCTTCAGCACGATGATTCAATATATACATATGTTTGTAGCCTATATTATATGTTAACCCCTTCAGCACGATGATTCAATATATACATATGTTTGTAGCCTATATTATATGTTAACCCCTTCAGCACGATGATTCAATATATACATATGTTTGTAGCCTATATTATATGTTAACCCCTTCAGCACGATGATTCAATATATACATATGTTTGTAGCCTATATTATATGTTAACCCCTTCAGCACGATGATTCAATATACATATGTTTGTAGCCTATATTATATGTTAACCCCTTCAGCACGATGATTCAATATATACATATGTTTGTAGCCTATATTATATGTTAACCCCTTCAGCACGATGATTCAATATATACATATGTTTGTAGCCTATATTATATGTTAACCCCTTCAGCACGATAATTCAATATATACATATGTTTGTAGCCTATATTATATGTTAACCCCTTCAGCACGATAATTCAATATATACATATGTTTGTAGCCTATATTATATGTTAACCCCTTCAGCACGATGATTCAATATATACATATGTTTGTAGCCTATATTATATGTTAACCCCTTCAGCACGATGATTCAATATATACATATGTTTGTAGCCTATATAATATGTTAATCCCTTCAGCACGATAATTCAATATATACATATGTTTGTAGCCTATATTATATGTTAACCCCTTCAGCACGATAATTCAATATATACATATGTTTGTAGCCTATATTATATGTTAACCCCTTCAGCACGATGATTCAATATATACATTTGTTTGTAGCCTATATTATATGTTAACCCCTTCAGCACGATGATTCAATATATACATATGTTTGTAGCCTATATTATATGTTAACCCCTTCAGCACGATGATTCAATATATACATATGTTTGGAGCCTATATTATATGTTAACCCCTTCAGCACGATGATTCAATATATACATATGTTTGTAGCCTATATTATATGTTAACCCCTTCAGCACGATGATTCAATATATACATATGTTTGTAGCCTATATTATATGTTAACCCCTTCAGCACGATAATTCAATATATACATATGTTTGTAGCCTATATTATATGTTAACCCCTTCAGCACGATAATTCAATATATACATATGTTTGTAGCCTATATTATATGTTAACCCCTTCAGCACGATGATTCAATATATACATATGTTTGTAGCCTATATTATATGTTAACCCCTTCAGCACGATAATTCAATATATACATATGTTTGTAGCCTATATTATATGTTAACCCCTTCAGCACGATGATTCAATATATACATATGTTTGTAGCCTATATTATATGTTAACCCCTTCAGCACGATAATTCAATATATACATATGTTTGTAGCCTATATTATATGTTAACCCCTTCAGCACGATAATTCAATATATACATATGTTTGTAGCCTATATTATATGTTAACCCCTTCAGCACGATAATTCAATATATACATATGTTTGTAGCCTATATTATATGTTAACCCCTTCAGCACGATAATTCAATATATACATATGTTTGTAGCCTATATTATATGTTAACCCCTTCAGCACGATAATTCAATATATACATATGTTTGTAGCCTATATTATATGTTAACCCCTTCAGCACGATAATTCAATATATACATGTTTGTAGCCTATATTATATGTTAACCCCTTCAGCACGATAATTCAATATATACATATGTTTGTAGCCTATATTATATGTTAACCCCTTCAGCACGATAATTCAATATATACATATGTTTGTAGCCTATATTATATGTTAACCCAGGAAGTGAAAATAGCATCAAGGTTTAGCAATGTGTGTATTATGGGGGATTATAATTTTCCGAATATTGATTGGCAGCATCAAATCGGCGACTCAGATTCAAAAGAGTTTATTGAGGCGGTACAGGATAGTTTTTTATTTCAATTCATAGACTCGCCTACTAGAGGTAATAATATCCTCGATTTAGTTCTCAGTAATAATGAACAAATGATAAATAATGTAGAGATAGGAGACCAACTAGGAAATAGTGATCATAAATCAATTTATTTTAACATACAATGGACAGGAAAGGCTAAAGAGAATACGACACTTATCCCAGATTTCAGAAAAGCCAATTATGGTGGATTAAGACGAGCCTTAAGAGTCGATCCTATGGTTAAACTACTAAGTGGACCCAGGTGCGCTAATGAACATACTCTCTCTCAGATACCTGTCTTAACTCAGGATAATTTGACAGCTACATATAATAATTTTATTTCTTCACTCCACAATGCGCAAAATAAATATATCCCCAAAAGAAAATTTAGATCAACACAGAACCAACCCAAATGGATGAATAATAGACTATTAGACCTTCTAGGAAAAAAGAGAGGAATATATCGAAAAATTAAGAAAGGCGAAATTCACCTACTTGCTTACTATCAGAATCTATCAAGAGAGGTTAAAAAATGTATAAGGACAGACAAAAGAAATTATGAAATCAGGATAGCCAATGACTCAAAAAATAACCCTAAGGCTTTTTACCAGCTATATAAATCTAAAGTTAGAGATAAAATAGGCCCCCTAAAAACTTCGATAGGAGAAATGACAGAAAATGATTTAGAAATGTGCAGTACATTAAATAGTCAGTTTCTATCCGTTTTCACTAATGAAAATTTGGCACAGATTCCAGAAGTTCGTAAGGTATATAGCGATAGTATAGAAAATAGGTTAAGTACGGTTACTATAAGTAGAAATGATGTGCTTAAGGAAATTGACAGACTTAAACCTCAGAAATCGCCTGGTCCCGATGAGGTATATGCTAGAGTATTAAAAGAATGCAGAGATGAGTTAAGTTACCCATTAACATTTCTTTTTAACAATTCATTAAAAACAGGTATAGTTCCAGAAGCTTGGAAGCTTGCAAATGTAGTTCCGATTTTCAAAAAAGGTGATAAATCAATAGCATCCAATTACCGTCCCATTAGTCTCACTTCAATCATAGGAAAGCTACTAGAGTCAATTATTGCTAGGAAAATGAGAAACCACTTAGAAACATTTAACTTAATCAATTCTTCTCAGCATGGATTCACTCAGGGACATTCTTGCCTTACTAATTTGCTTAGTTTTTTCTCAGAGGTATATGAAGCAGTAGATAATGACAAGGCATACGATATTATATATTTAGATTTCAGTAAAGCTTTCGACAGAGTCCCTCATGAGAGATTGATGAGAAAGGTTGAGGCACATGGAATAGGTGGGGCGTTGTTGGGATGGATTAGGTCATGGCTAATTGGTAGGAAACAGAGATTCAGCATAAATGGTACCAAGTCAGAGTGGGGAGCAGTCAAAAGTGGTGTCCCCCAGGGATCGGTATTAGGTCCCCTGTTGTTTCTCATATACATAAATGATCTAGATTTAGGTATAACTAGTAGGATAAGTAAATTCGCAGACGATACTAAAATGGGGAGATCAATTGATTCAGATAGCGATATAGAGTGCCTCCAAAGGGATCTAGATACCTTACATGAATGGTCAGTAAATTGGCAGATGAAGTTTAACATTGACAAATGCAAGGTATTAAAGATAGGGAAGATGCAAACAAATGTTAAATATAAACTAGCTAATTTAGAATTAGAAAATTCAGACTGCGAGAAAGATCTAGGTGTGTTTGTTAGCAATGATTTGAAGCCTAGAAAACAGTGTATAGGCGTTCGTAATAAGGCAAACAGGATTCTCGGGTTCATCTCTAGGAGTGTGAGTAACAGAACTGCTGATGTTATCTTAAAACTTTACTTGTGATTAGTGAGACCCCATATGGATTATGCTGTCCAATTTTGGTGTCCTTATTACAGAATGGACATAGATTCATTGGAGAGAGTACAGCGTAGAATGACAAAAATGATCCATAATATTAGAAATCTTCCGTATGAAGAAAGGTTGAAGAAATTAGGTTTACATTCGTTAGAGAGACGCAGAGTTAGAGGGGATATGATAGAGGTGTTCAAGTGGGTTAGTGGGATTAACAAAGGGGACATGACAAATGTACTAAAGCTCAGTGATAGCGAAAGAACTCGTACCAATGGTTTCAAATTAGATAAATTTCGTTTCATAAAAGATATAGGCAAATATTGGTTTGGTAACAGAGTTGTAGATGGGTGGAATGGACTACCAAGTGCTATAGTGGGATCTAAAACTGTAGGGAGCTTTAAGATAAAATTGGATAAGCATATGGACGAGAAGGGTTGGGTGTGAAGGGGGATCAGCCGGGTTGGGCCAATCAGCGCTCTGCAGACCCCCATAATCCTGCGTTAATCTCTAACCGTTTTGGTAAGATGATCCTCAGGGTATTAGAGTGTTGAGCCTATAATTGGGCTTTGTAATTGATTTGGGGTTGTGTGGGACAGGGATCTGCCTTGCTTAGGCCAATCGGCTTTCTGCAGACTCCCATTTTCTTATGTTCTTATGTTCTTATGTTAACCCCTTCAGCACGATAATTCAATATATACATATGTTTGTAGCCTATATTATATGTTAACCCCTTCAGCACGATAATTCAATATATACATATGTTTGTAGCCTATATTATATGTTAACCCCTTCAGCACGATAATTCAATATATACATATGTATGTAGCCTATATTATATGTTAACCCCTTCAGCACGATAATTCAATATATACATATGTTTGTAGCCTATATTATATGTTAACCCCTTCAGCACGATAATTCAATATATACATATGTTTGTAGCCTATATTAACCCCTTCAGCACGATAATTCAATATATACATATGTATGTAGCCTATATTATATGTTAACCCCTTCAGCACGATAATTCAATATATACATATGTTTGTAGCCTATATTATATGTTAACCCCTTCAGCACGATAATTCAATATATACATATGTTTGTAGCCTATATTATATGTTAACCCCTTCAGCACGATAATTCAATATATACATATGTATGTAGCCTATATTATATGTTAACCCCTTCAGCACGATAATTCAATATATACATATGTTTGTAGCCTATATTATATGTTAACCCCTTCAGCACGATAATTCAATATATACATATGTTTGTAGCCTATATTATGTTAACCCCTTCAGCACGATAATTCAATATATACATATGTTTGTAGCCTATATTATATGTTAACCCCTTCAGCACGATAATTCAATATACATATGTTTGTAGCCTATATTATATGTTAACCCCTTCAGCACGATAATTCAATATATACATATGTTTGTAGCCTATATTATATGTTAACCCCTTCAGCACGATAATTAAATATATACATATGTTTGTAGCCTATATTATATGTTAACCCCTTCAGCACGATAATTCAATATATACATATGTTTGTAGCCTATATTATATGTTAACCCCTTCAGCACGATAATTCAATATATACATATGTTTGTAGCCTATATTATATGTTAACCCCTTCAGCACGATAATTCAATATATACATATGTTTGTAGCCTATATTATGTTAACCCCTTCAGCACGATAATTCAATATATACATATGTTTGTAGCCTATATTATATGTTAACCCCTTCAGCACGATAATTCAATATATACATATGTTTGTAGCCTATATTATATGTTAACCCCTTCAGCACGATAATTCAATATATACATATGTTTGTAGCCTATATTATATGTTAACCCCTTCAGCACGATAATTCAATATATACATATGTTTGTAGCCTATATTATATGTTAACCCCTTCAGCACGATAATTCAATATATACATATGTTTGTAGCCTATATTATATGTTAACCCCTTCAGCACGATAATTCAATATATACATATGTTTGTAGCCTATTATATGTTAACCCCTTCAGCACGATAATTCAATATATACATATGTTTGTAGCCTATATTATATGTTAACCCCTTCAGCACGATAATTCAATATATACATATGTTTGTAGCCTATATTATATGTTAACCCCTTCAGCACGATAATTCAATATATACATATGTTTGTAGCCTATTATATGTTAACCCCTTCAGCACGATAATTCAATATATACATATGTATGTAGCCTATATTATATGTTAACCCCTTCAGCACGATAATTCAATATATACATATGTTTGTAGCCTATATTATATGTTAACCCCTTCAGCACGATAATTCAATATATACATATGTTTGTAGCCTATATTATATGTTAACCCCTTCAGCACGATAATTCAATATATACATATGTTTGTAGCCTATATTATATGTTAACCCCTTCAGCACGATAATTCAATATATACATATGTTTGTAGCCTATATTATATGTTAACCCCTTCAGCACGATAATTCAATATATACATATGTTTGTAGCCTATATTATATGTTAACTCCTTCAGCACGATGATTCAATATATACATATGTTTGTAGCCTATATTATATGTTAACCCCTTCAGCACGATAATTCAATATATACATGTTAGTAGCCTATATTATATGTTAACCCCTTCAGCACGGTAATTCAATATATACATATGTGTGAAGCCTATATAATTTGTTAACCCCTTCAGCACGATAATTCAATATATACATATGTTTGTAGCCTATATTATATGTTAACCCCTTCAGCACGATAATTCAATATATACATATGTTTGTAGCCTATATTATATGTTAACCCCTTCAGCACGATAATTCAATATATACATATGTTTGTAGCCTATATTATATGTTAACCCCTTCAGCACGATAATTCAATATATACATATGTTTGTAGCCTATATTATATGTTAACCCCTTCAGCACGATGATTCAATATATACATATGTTTGTAGCCTATATTATATGTTAACCCCTTCAGCACGATAATTCAATATATACATATGTTTGTAGCCTATATTATATGTTAACCCCTTCAGCACGATAATTCAATATATACATATGTTTGTAGCCTATATTATATGTTAACCCCTTCAGCACGATAATTCAATATATACATATGTTTGTAGCCTATATTATATGTTAACCCCTTCAGCACGATAATTCAATATATACATATGTTTGTAGCCTATATTATATGTTAACCCCTTCAGCACGATAATTCAATATATACATATGTTTGTAGCCTATATTATATGTTAACCCCTTCAGCACGATAATTCAATATATACATGTTTGTAGCCTATATTATATGTTAACCCCTTCAGCACGATAATTCAATATATACATATGTTTGTAGCCTATATTATATGTTAACCCCTTCAGCACGATAATTCAATATATACATATGTTTGTAGCCTATATTATATGTTAACCCCTTCAGCACGATAATTCAATATATACATATGTTTGTAGCCTATATTATATGTTAACCCCTTCAGCACGATGATTCAATATATACATATGTTTGTAGCCTATATTATATGTTAACCCCTTCAGCACGATAATTCAATATATACATATGTTTGTAGCCTATATTATATGTTAACCCCTTCAGCACGATAATTCAATATATACATATGTTTGTAGCCTATATTATATGTTAACCCCTTCAGCACGATAATTCAATATATACATATGTTTGTAGCCTATATTATATGTTAACCCCTTCAGCACGATAATTCAATATATACATATGTTTGTAGCCTATATTATATGTTAACCCCTTCAGCACGATAATTCAATATATACATATGTTTGTAGCCTATATTATATGTTAACCCCTTCAGCACGATAATTCAATATATACATAAGTTTGTAGCCTATATTATGTTAACCCCTTCAGCACGATAATTCAATATATACATATGTTTGTAGCCTATATTATATGTTAACCCCTTCAGCACGATAATTCAATATATACATATGTTTGTAGCCTATATTATGTTAACCCCTTCAGCACGATAATTCAATATATACATATGTTTGTAGCCTATATTATATGTTAAACCCCTTCAGCACGATAATTCAATATATACATATGTTTGTAGCCTATATTATATGTTAACCCCTTCAGCACGATAATTCAATATATACATATGTTTGTAGCCTATATTATATGTTAACCCCTTCAGCACGATAATTCAATATATACATATGTTTGTAGCCTATATTATATGTTAACCCCTTCAGCACGATAATTCAATATATACATATGTTTGTAGCCTATATTATATGTTAACCCCTTCAGCACGATAATTCAATATATACATATGTTTGTATCCTATATTATATGTTAACCCCTTCAGCACGATAATTCAATATATACATATGTTTGTAGCCTATATTATATGTTAACCCCTTCAGCACGATAATTCAATATATACATATGTTTGTAGCCTATATTATATGTTAACCCCTTCAGCACGATAATTCAATATATACATATGTTTGTAGCCTATATTATATGTTAACCCCTTCAGCACGATAATTCAATATATACATATGTTTGTAGCCTATATTATATGTTAACCCCTTCAGCACGATAATTCAATATATACATATGTTTGTAGCCTATATTATATGTTAACCCCTTCAGCACGATAATTCAATATATACATATGTTTGTAACCTATATTATATGTTAACCCCTTCAGCACGATAATTCAATATATACATATGTTTGTAGCCTATATTATATGTTAACCCCTTCAGCACGATAATTCAATATATACATATGTTTGTAGCCTATATTATATGTTAACCCCTTCAGCACGATAATTCAATATATACATATGTTTGTAGCCTATATTATATGTTAACCCCTTCAGCACGATAATTCAATATATACATATGTTTGTAGCCTATATTATATGTTAACCCCTTCAGCACGATAATTCAATATATACATATGTTTGTAGCCTATATTATATGTTAACCCCTTCAGCACGATAATTCAATATATACATATGTTTGTAGCCTATATTATATGGTAACCCCTTCAGCACGATAATTCAATATATACATATGTTTGTAGCCTATATTATATGTTAACCCCTTCAGCACGATAATTCAATATATACATATGTTTGTAGCCTATATTATATGTTAACCCCTTCAGCACGATAATTCAATATATACATATGTTTGTAGCCTATATTATATGTTAACCCCTTCAGCACGATGATTCAATATATACATATGTTTGTAGCCTATATTATATGTTAACCCCTTCAGCACGATGATTCAATATATACATATGTTTGTAGCCTATATTATATGTTAACCCCTTCAGCACGATGATTCAATATATACATATGTTTGTAGCCTATATTATATGTTAACCCCTTCAGCACGATGATTCAATATATACATATGTTTGTAGCCTATATTATATGTTAACCCCTTCAGCACGATGATTCAATATATACATTGTTTGTAGCCTATATTATATGTTAACCCCTTCAGCACGATGATTCAATATATACATATGTTTGTAGCCTATATTATATGTTAACCCCTTCAGCACGATAATTCAATATATGCATATGTTTGTAGCCTATATTATATGTTAACCCCTTCAGCACGATGATTCCTTTTTACTTTTGATTTTGGCTACGATTAGACGATGTTGTGCAGTATAAGAAGGACCTGCGTTATTAAGAGAGTTTATCGAAATCGTATTTACCCCTTTTGAGTCCTACAGTTACATTATAAGCTAAATAAAATCGTCTAACGGAAGCCAGCATCAGATGAAAATTACGTGATCGTGCTGAAGGGGTTAAATAAGACTCACTGCATTTCAGCCTCTTGCATCAGAGCGCTAATATGCACTCTGATATATATATTATTATATCATAGCGCTAATATGCACTCTGATATATATACTATTATATACAATATGCACTCTGATATATATATATTATTATATCAGAGCGCTAATATGCACTCTGATATATATATTATTATATCAGAGCGCTAATATGCACTCTGATATATATATTATTATATACAATCAGCTTCAAAAACATTATAATTTTGTTTTCTCGTCTTCGAGGATCTCCATAAACTACATTAAATATATACTGAAAATAATGGGTTAGGGGGCATAGCTCATGAAAAATCCCATTCGATGTTATCACTGTCTAAAGCATGTTGAAGCATGATTGATACTGCACAGTTGTGTTGGTTTGCCATCAATGTTTGTCTAAAATAGTAAACAAAGCCATGTAAGATATTTTAAACCAGTGACCTGACTCCTGAAACTCTTTGACTGATTGTGTTATTCTATGGGTACCTCCAATACCTCCCTATGCGTCACGACAATTCGCAGCCGCCTCTCACCACCACCATCCAAAACTCTAATGTATATATATTTACATTTATAAGAAACTCGGACTACTATTATTGCACACAAAAGGTATATTGCACACAAATATTTATGAGGATAGCTGACCTCGTGTGCCATGCCCTTTAATTTACTGTAATCATGTATTTATTTTTGCATAGCTTTATATTAAGAAACAAGATCATCAAGTTTAGTCTAATAATAATTAAATAGTGTACGCCGCTCTTGTTATCCGATGGCTTCATTAATTACACTCCCAATCCATTTATCTTGTTCACCCGGGAGCCGCGAACACTACCGGACCTCTTCAAGACTAATGGTGTGGCAGAGAGAGAGAGAGAGTTACAAGGAGTTACAAGGACTAGTTAGTATCTCAGAGACCTTGCCACACCAGACCGGAGAGAGAGAGAGAGAGAGAAAGTTGACTGAGAAAGTTAATGAAAGAATTGGGTCACAGAGCAAAGGTTTGGCTAAAGGGCATGGATATTAGATTCTAATGAGATGAAAAGATAGCCAATAAGAGATATAGTAGTGATGTGGTTAACTAACAGGCTACAACATGTATAGCCCTATATGAAGTTGAAGATAACATTAAACGTAATCATACATAATATATAATAAAACATAATATATAAATAGCGTAACAAAACTCTGATACTAACTTGCCAACCTGATTGAGGCAATAAGATCACGGAAAGCAGATATTTATGGAGTAAGGGAGCAGTATGAAGTGCAAGGACCAAGATTCGATATCGAATAGAAACACCCAGGGCAAAACATACAAAATTTGGACGAGGCCAAAGGAGAGCCGTGGAAAACCCACACTAGACAAACATAGAGGGAGGACCAGGCAGCGGTTCCCATACATCCGTTTTGACCTAAGTTTGGGACGGACCTACGTCATCGATGACATAGGTCCGTTCACGCGTGGGCTCCGGCGAGCGGGAACCGAGGTCTTTTGTTCTCCGTTTCGCGCGCTTCCGATCCTGGATCCTGTCCCGAAAAAGTTGACTTGGATTTAACTTTGGACGGACGTCGGAAGACAATTACGTATATTTATGGTGCCCATGATATATTATATTTATTAGTGACGATATGCCTATTAAGTAATTGCTCTCTTTCGAACACCCGCGGTCAGCCTGTTTGAAACACTCGCCACAGGGGAAAGAGCGCCAACATCATAAGTGCAATGCTCATTCTCTTATGGAATTGTCTTTATGATTGGGTACTCACTACGAAAAAACTTTGTAAAAAATAAAAAATAAAAAATAACTTAAGAATTGTTATAATAAAGCTTTCCAACTTCGTGGATTCCTTTCTGTGGATTCTATCCGAGACGCTGAACCAGGCAACGCCATTCCTCCTTCCTTCCCCTGTGGCCGTCCCGACAAGGTGTGCCTAAGCTGTCCTCCGGTTCATTCGACATTCGTTCACTTCTAGTGAGTCTTTTGCTCATTTGTATTTATCTGAGATGTTATAGAATAGGTTTAGATTAGCCAGGGCGGTCGGCCCCATTGGTACGTCCACAGGAAGTGTTATAATATGGTACTTGTGTGTAGGCGCCTCGTCAGTCCGCATTGGACACACGCGCCAGTTTTGTTTTTTTCTTTTTCTGCGCCTTAGCTTTGCTATAACCTAGTTATTTAGGAGGCTATATTATCCGCGGAAATATGTTACAAGCTATCCATATGATACAGTAGCATTTTTTGCTTTTATAGCAGACGTTTAAGAGTTGTCCCACGTGGTGGGGAACTTTCCAGAATCCGAGTTTGCTGTTTTCCCCTTTGGCTTGGGGCGCCTTGTGTGCTGCTGCTGCTGTGTCTTCTTACCTTTTGATACCTTTTGATGTGTTCGCCACTCTTCTAGCGGCACCAAGGATCCCTTGGTAGGTAAGGGTGTATTATTCGTCCAAATATCTACCTTGAGCCTCATGGCCAGCCTCATTAGGGGTATTCTTAGTAGGCTAGGGGTTATTATTAATTGCTTAATTATTATTATGTTTTAGCCCTAAGATGTGACCTTCGCTTTCATGTGGTGTTATTTTACATGTTTGGAAGGTGTCAGGAGACGTCAGGAGTTTTTTTAGAGTAGTTGCCTTGCCCGGACAAGTCAATACTCTTAAAATAGCTTGGTTTTCCCTCCGACGATCTTTACCGAGTATTGATGCTAGAGGCTCGCCTTGCAGGCGGGCAGGGCATAGATCCAAGGATCCCGGCGTGGTCTGGAGTACCACTAGACTCCCGGCGGAAATGCAGATTCCTAAGGGGGTGATCTCGGCCCGGCCGAGAGAACTCACCTATACAAATAGCCTCACGCGGCATGACATGACTTTGAATCCGCCCGGCAGAAAAGTCCAGTGGGGTAATTAACTATGAATCAGGTCATAGGAGACATTGTGTTAGTTAACACATATCCGAAAGGAATTATCTAAAGTATGGGTCAGTGACACTTAGTCACAGGTAAGCAGTTCAAACCGAGAAAGGATCTCCGAGATCTTTTCGAAAACAAGTGTGAAGGAAAATTAGAGTAGCGGTGTGGCTTCGTCTAATTTTCCGGCGCATTTGGGGGTGTAATGATGTGTAAATGTCTCAGTTGATCCTTATGAGCATTGATTCCTGGAAATTTTCTTTCCAGATCACAACACATCTGTACGTGCACCGGACACCAGGGGGAGGGGCCGATCCCGGCGGGGGGTGGGGGGGGGGGGGTTGTTAAGTCTTATTTATGGTGCCCATGATATATTATATTGGCATGTACTGGTCACCAATGAATAGTACACACCCTATAATCTATGTATACACACACAGGATGTACGTATAGTGCGTATTTATAATGTAAACCATATAAACACTAGTCCTCTCCACCACGGACACAATGTTGGGCGAGTTCTGAAGTACTGCCAATGTTTATAGCCCATGAGCAAGGCGAAAAGGTAGCCTACATTTTTAAATAGTCTCATACTTTCCATTTTGTGAAGCCAGAGTTGTATAGAAAGTGTAATTTGATAGCTGTGCATGTTGTTACGACGACCAATTATGGATATTGTGTAATATTTATTCCGAAATCAACAAATTTAGGGTTGAAGTACATTGCCTGTTTTGATGCTAGTGCTCGTTAATTAACTTATATTTCAGGTTTTTAAATACTCTCCCATATTTTGACTGTTTACATAGTGCACATCACGATAAATTGTGTCAAGCAGTAACACAAAGACGAATAATTTGCCATTTATACTTAAAGTAAGCCCAACTGGGCGAGCTAAGAGGTAGTGTGGCAACATTGGATTTCACACACGTGAAGTTTTAACTCCTCGGAGAGCACACACGTCCAAACGGACCTACGTTATCGATGACGTTGGTCCGTCCCAAACGGAGGTCAAAACCTATGGGAAAACCTATGGGGGTATGGGAACCGCGCTTAAGGACATGATAGAGCGACTACAGAATACACAACCCCACACCAGACAACCAGAGAACTAGGAAGAGATATTGATGTGCCAGAAAATGAGATGAATAAGTCTATATTAAAGACGGTTACAATCTTAATAAATAAAGGTAAATGTTTGTCTGTTTGTCAGTTACCCGACCTTTGTTACTAAACTCCTCCCACAGTTTTGGTGCCAGGTGGGAGTGTGGGGCACCGTTGGAAAGCCCAGACTTTGGAAATGGTTTTAGGCGAGTTTAATGGAAATCAGAGACACTTCTGTTTAATAAAATTTTCGGCAGAACTTTGTAGTATACGGGAACGAAAAAAATGCGAAAAAAATGTCCGTTTGGGGCAGAAGGAGGCCTCCGATCGAAAAGGTGTATGGAACGAAAGTTGTTCGCAGCTCCCCAAAATGGGGGTACGGATGAGGTCGGATCCAAAATCGGAGGTCATTTAGCGGCCGAAATCGAGGTCGCCGTTTAATGAGGCACAGGGAGGTCGAGGCCGGTGATTATGGTAGTAGTAGTATTGTGATGATTGTGGTAGTAGTGATTGATGATGGTGATTATGGTAGTAGAATTTAAACCCGGGCAACGCCGGGTACCCCTCCTAGTAGACAATAAATAGACAATAATTTTGCTTGTAGCTACTTTTTTTCTCCTCTGTAGAAAAGTGTTAGGCCTATGTTAGTCAACCATATATACAATATATTTTACTCCAAATGTCTTCACACACGGTGGTTGAAACATTTAAACTCGCCAAAAGGGAGAATTAGTGTGTATAGGAAGTGCTTTCCATAGCTTACTCCTGATTGTAAAAGCAAGACTTAGAAAAGATTATATCATAGGTTAAAAAGGTTGACGGAATAAGGATGACAGTGTATTGAAAGACCGGTGCCTTCTACTTTCCGTAAGGGAGAAGGTATACATTTACAGAACTTAGAAGAAAATGGTTGGCTGAAATTGCGATACAATAATTGTGCTTCATGCCAACCGATAATGAAGTATTAACCAGCCAAGTAGAACAATAGAGAATGAGACCAGAATAGGTAGCCCTAACGAAATACAATACCCTCAACGAGACATATAAAGAACGAGATCGAGAGCCCATAAAGACAACAAGCCGCTATCAATCTGAACCCTGCCGAGCCTCCCTGCACAGCATATCAATCACCGGAGTCACTGAACCCTCATGGTTCCTAGAGTTGTGGTCAGTAATTGTAATGCATCATGAGCCCTCCGGCTTATTTAAACGAAACTCCAAAATACAAAAATCAGGTAAGATTATTAAGAAGGCTAATATCAGGCAATGATAGTTTCGAAATTTTAAATATTGTTATTGACCGCGACTGTACACTTGCAAGTTGAACATTTGCGAAGATATGAACCTGGGACAAATGGTGTGACTGATTGACAGGATATAATGCCCCGGTTTATTATATAGCTTCAAGGCTAGTTTAAGAATTGTCCATGAAATAATGTTGTTTATAGTGTGTAAGACTATTAATTTTGTCCTTAATGATACCAGCCATTAACCTATTGTCCGGGTTAACCCTCCGGGCCCGGGCTAGCCCTCCTAATGACAGTGCGGGGTACCCGGGCGATCTGGCCGAAAAACGTCTAGGCCTAGGCTACCGTATTTTTGTTAATTTTAACTTCTAGAAATTTCCCACGCATCTATAAACGTAGTGCGGTTTTCAATCTGTAGACTGGCATTGAGTAGAGCTCTGTAAGTCAACTGGTTCAGTTGTGATGACGATTTCAGTGGAGCGAATTTTGCCGCGATGTTGACAATATCGGAGCTTTTCAGACACTAATTTCGTCTGACGTCACAACAATAACATTGATCCGACGTCTCCTTATTGTTTTCGGAGGTGCGGTGACGCAACGATCGGCTTTGTTTACATACGTCGGATGCACGGCGTTCAGACCAAGCTGAATAGGCTTTCAAGCTTACGGATTTTAACAGGACACCCGGGTTCCTGCCCATCTGCCGCGGTGTCATTTTAACATGCTGCCCGGGCCAGGAGGGTTAAATACAGCGTGTCTCCCAGGCTCATGTTATGGCAACTGTGCAGTGTTGGTTTGTACAATCAATTCACTCAAAGTTCGCATATTACCTCACTGTAGCTGTGTAAGTAGAGTCCGATTTTACGTACATCTGTGGCTAGTATACAGTAGGGCCTGGCCTCCCAAGAGTGGCCAATAGATCCCGAAGACTATTAGGTACACATAGTACTCCAAACAATCCCTCCCCAATCTTGTTTGCAAATATCCAAGGCCTAAAAAATAGAACCACGAACAAAGTACCATTTATTAGGGGCCTGCTAGAAGAAGGAAACGCTATATTTGCGGCTCTCACAGAAACTCACATTAAAGATCAGGAAGATAGTGAGGTATGGATTCCTGGTTACAACCTACATAGGGCGGACAGAACGCATAGATCACATGGAGGTGTAGCCTTGTACATACATGACTCACTGATATGTACTGAATTCCTAAATAACAGTAATGAAGTGGTGGAAATACTTGGAGTTAAAATAGAATCCCTAAATTTAGCAGTTATTGTTACATACAGGCCTCCAGACTCATCCCGAGAAGAATTCAAAACCCAGCTCAACAAAATAAAATCAGAAGTGGAAACCCTGGGGAACCCAACACCCAATATTATATGGCTAGGAGACTTTAACCTACCAAACATTAAATGGAGACAACTAGAAAACCAGTTAGTGGCAAATAACACCCGAGAAGCAAATACTAATACGAGAGAGCTTTTTTAACTTTGTGATTTTTTTAGTCTTACCCAACATATTGCTGAACCCACACGGGAAAACAATATCTTAGACCTGGGCTTCACTAACAACGACTCTCTAGTACACAGCATTAACATATCGAACACAACATACTCAGATCATAAATTAATTGAGATCAAAACAACCTTAGAAAGTGTACAGACAACCTCAGAATCGAGAACAAAAACCGGCCCCTTCAGTAAATTTAACTTCAATAACAAAAACATTAGGTGGGAAAAGGTAAATCAAGAAATGGAGGAAATAGACTGGGAAGATTTAATGGATAACCTGACACCAGCAGAATGTCTAGTCTTAATAACAGAAACCATGACCCAAATCTGTAGCCACCATATACCTGCAAGACAAACAAAACGAAGAAGCAAACAAGATCGGGAAAGGAGGAGGCTGTACAGAAGAAGAAAATTACTCACACAAAGACGCACACATCAAAATCTACAGGATAGGCAAAAGGTCGAAATAGATAGAGAAAATGTGGAAATTGAACAAAGGCTAAGAATATCATATGAACTACAACATATGGAAGAGGAGAGGAAAGCTATTGCAGGTATAAAGGAAAATTCCAAATACTTCTTTTCATACGCCAAACAAAAGGCTAAAACAACATCAAACATCGGCCCACTGAGCAAAGGGGACGGCTCTTTCACAGGGGACAAAAAGGAAATGAGCGAACTATTAAGCAGGCAGTATGAAATGGCATTCAGTGAGCCTGATGAAACAAAAGTCATCAGAGACCAAAATATATTTTTCATGGAAACCTCCCCCACGGAAACCCCTCAGATGCTGGATATTGATTTCGGTTCAAAAGACATAGAAGAGGCCATTTCCAACATGCCATCCCACTCGGCACCAGGCCCGGACTCATGGAATTCGATCCTAATGAAAAAATGTAAGGAAAACCTCTCAAAACCCCTGGCTATAATGTGGAGAAGGAGTCTAGACACTGGTGACATACCAGATAGCTTGAAAAACGCAATAATTGCCCCACTGCATAAAGGAGGGAGTAAAGCACTACCAAAAAATACCGCCCGGTAGCTCTAACCTCTCACATCATTAAAGTTTTCGAGCGAGTCCTGCGAAGCAAAATTTCAACATTCATGGAGACAAATGAACTACACAACACCGGTCAACATGGGTTCAGAGCGGGAAGATCATGTCTCTCACAACTTTTGGAACACTATGACAAAATTCTTAAAGCACTAGAAGAAAAGAAAAACGTGGATGTCATTTACACCGATTTTGCTAAGGCATTTGATAAATGTGACCATGGTATAATAGCCCACAAACTGAAAGCAAAAGGTATAACTGGGAAAATCGGACGGTGGATATACAATTTCCTCGTAAACCGAAAACAATCGGTAGCAGTAAACCAAGTCACTTCTGAGCCTTCGGATGTCAAAAGCTCAGTGCCCCAAGGAACAGTGCTAGCGCCCCTTCTGTTCCTCATACTAATTTGCGACATAGATACCAACACCAGACACAGTACGGTGTCGTCTTTTGCTGATGACACAAAATTAAGCAAGATAGTAAACACACAAGAGGACACGGGCCGACTGCAGGAAGACATGAATGTAGTGTTCCAGTGGACCAGGGAAAACAACATGCAATTCAATGAGGAAAAATTCCAATTAATACGGTACGGAGATAATAATGGTGTTAAAGAAATTACAAATTACTTAACAGAATCTAACCACATAATAGAACGGAAAGACAGTGTGAAAGACCTTGGGGTATTAATGTCTGAAAATATGGGTTTCAAAGTACATAACCAGGTCAAAGTGGCGGCTGCGAAACGTCTAACGGGTTGGATTCTGCATACTTTTAAAATATGCGGTGAATTGCCTATGATAACGCTCTTCAAATCTCTAGTGCTACTGCGGCTTGAATACTGTAGCGTATTAACATCCCCATACAAAGCAGGTGAAATAAATGACGTAGAGAGTGTACAAAGAAATTTCACTTCGCATATAAGTTCGATAAAACATCTACACTATTGGGAGCGTTTAAGAGTACTGAATCTGTACTCACTGGAACGTAGAAGAGAACGTTACCTAAGAATATACACGTGGAAAATCGCAGAGGGTTTAGTGCCAAACCTACATACTCCGATAGTCATGAAATTCAGTGATAGGAGAGGCTGGGAATGCGAAATCCCCCGGATGAATAACAGGGGTGCTATGGGCTCTCTGCGAGAGGGCTGGTTATCACACAGAGGCCCACGTCTCTTCAACAAACTCCCACGGCGAGTAAGAGACATGAGGGACATCTCATTAGACAACTTCAAGAGAGCCCTAGATGTCGAACTGCAAAAAGTGCCAGACGAGCCCATCCTCGCAAGGGAGCGAGCTGTCGCTTCAAACAGTCTACTGCACCAAATCACCACCCATAACGAGGGGTGTCGCGCTCCTTGGTGCCGCTAGAAGAGCGGCGAACACATCAAAAGGTATCAAAAGGTAAGGGTGCGGTTTTAGGTACTCTACATCTCCTATGTAATTTCACCACTCTGCAGTAGCATTTCGTTGTAGCTATTACATACAGTATATAGGTAGTGTCTGGTGTTACGTATATTTGTGGCTAGTACATTTATAGATAATTTCCGATTGTGCACACATCTGTGGCTAGTGCATTTGTATATAGGGTTTAAGACTGTATACACCTGTGTATAGTACATGTGTAGGTTGGATCGTTTTATGTGGTTACCTGCAGCTATTACACGAGTAATTATGGTTTGGGTCTGTGTACACTTGTGGTTAGTACATGCGTAGGTTGGATCCTATTATGTGAACACTTATGGTTATTACTTTGTATATAAAGTCCAGGTCTGCTTACACCTGTTGTTTGTACATGTGCAATAGTGTCTGGGTGTATATAGAGTTGTGGATAATACATGCACATATAGGGCCAGAGTGTGTGCACACTGATTTTTTTTGTAATAAGTAATAAAGTAATAAAGTAGTAATTATTTAATGCAGAAAATATTAAATTCGTTGTTTTCTTTCATTCCATATTTCTGACTCTAAAAATAGACTATAAAACTATTATGTTGCAGCCAAATTGGTAGTTTCACGTTTCTCCAAATTACAAAATAATGACTTGATCAACAGATTGTGATGTGATGAAAGTCTTTAATTTGGACTACTCTAAAATAATCCGTTTAGATTACTGCACGACTGTCGGATTATCTCCAGCTGATGAGCACGAAATTTGGGTTGCTCCTGGCTGTTATAACGCCAATCATAGTGACGTCACAGGTTGAAGTAAACATTGGATTTGGGTGATGATATGAAAGTCCAACTTTACAATGCTCATAGAATTATCAAAATACATCGTTGCATACCTTTAATTAAGAAAATAGCTGTAGGATATTGCGTATATACGCATTACCAGACTATGACCAGCTATTTAATAATATCACACACACACACACACACACACACACACAATTACTCTGCACTTATGTATATGCCGCGATGAACAGCTCAGTAAATAGGATGGCTGCATGAAAGGGGGAGAAATTGATTGAGGTTTTATCAGGAGTATCTTAAGTGTGTGTGTACGCGCCCTGCACACATCAGTCTTGACAAGTGAGAACACGGCCAACACACGCAATTGCAAGCACACACACACACACACACAAGGACCGGCATGGTCCAGTGTGCTAAGGCGCCAGTTAACCGCGCAAGTGGTTATGGTCAGAGTACGCCAGGTTTCGAATCCCCCAGAATACCAAAGTGTTTTTCAGCCATCACGACGGAGAAGGATTGTATTATGGTCCCTCCCTAGCCAAGCTGCTATCAGCTTGTCTCAGCCCACATGTAGTTTCAGTAATACACTGTGCATCTGTATCGTACTATGATTGAAACTCCGGCACGCATTATAACGTATGGAGAATAAGCATTGTACTGTACTTGGGTTAGAAAAACTCAGGGCTGCAATTGAGCAATAGACCAACAATTATTATCATTATTATTATTATTATTGTTATTATTATTATTTGATGTTGTTATTATTATTATTATTATCATTATTATTTTTATTAGTAGTAGTAGTAGTAGTAGTAGTAGGCCTAGTATTATTATTATTATTATTATTATTATTATTATTAAAATTATTAAAATTGTTACCATGCTATAGTTATATATGTATAATATGTACATATATCTTTCTTAAATTATATTTTACTCCTATTAATGCTAAATTTACTTTTATAATTATTGTATCTACCAATTAATGTCTTCGCCCACTGGTGGGTACAAATAAACAATCAATCAATTATCAACTCTGCATAAGCAGAGTTTGGTATCCCCCCCCCCCCCCGTATAGTGGGTACCACACGAAAAAAATGTCTGTCGTCGTCGTCGTCGGCGGCGGCGTCATCGTTGTCGGCGTCGTCGGCGTCGTCCGTCTGTCTCGGAACTCCTCCTAGACCGTTGGACGGATTTTCACCAAATTTCACACGAACATTTGTTGCGTGAATGCAAAAGTCAGTCAAAAAAGATTTTTTGAATTTATGCAATAGTTATGATTTTAGGTCCAAAATATGGTTTTGCCCCCCACACCTCCCGGAATTCCTCCCCCCCCCCCCCCCCCAACCCTCCTGGAAACTCTCCCCCCCCCCCCCCCCAGCAATGATGGCGTTCTGGGAGCGAAAACATCTCGCTAGCATTTGCTAGGTTAAGTTAATTTAGTTGGCATTAGAAGTGATGGTAGTAATATTTGGATTTATGGTGATGGTAGTAATAATGGTTATAATTGTAGTGATGATGGTTGTACTTGTATTGATGATAATGACAGTAGTGATGATGATGACAGTAGTAGATATGATGGTGACAGTAGTAGTAATGATGGTCATAAAAGTAGTGATGATGGTGACAAGTAATGATGATAGTTGTAGTGATAATAATGACAGTAGTGATGATGGTAGTGACGATGGTGTGAGTATTAGTGATGATGGTGAGTAATAGTGAGGATGGTGAAATTTGTAGTGATGATGATGATAGTTGTGGTGATGAAGTTCATAGTAATGGTGATGATGGCAGTAGTAGTTAATATGGTGACAGTAGATCAATTATGGTAATATTTGTGACAGTAGTAAAGATGATGGTTATAGTAGTAGTGATGATGTTAACAGTAGTAATGATGATTGTAAGATGGTGGTGATGATATTAGTAATGATGGTTGATAGTTGTAGTATCAATGATGATAGTAGTGATTAAGATGCTAGTGACAATGGACAGTGATTATGGTGAGAGTAGTAGTGATAATTGTAATTGTAGTAGTGATGATGATCATAGTAATGGTGATGATGACAGCACTCGTGATGATTGTGGCAGGTGTAGTGATGATGGCAGTAGTAGTGATTATGTTGATTGTGATTGATGATGGTATTAGTAGTGAGGAAGATAACCCATCGCAGAGTTGGGTATGCCGTTTTGATTTTGGGCAAAACGTCACGCCTACTTTATTATTATTATTAACATTATTATTATTATTTATTATTATTATTATTATTTTTTGTTTTTTTTCCCTAACTTGAATTAAGTCTTTAGGAGGTGGCAAATTGTGCGAAGTTCTGCATCTTCTGATTATAAGAATCATGTGCTGTACCTCATCATGTTTGCCTTACAACTTTCTTGTAATATTTCCTCATGTTAATTCTTAAATTACATTATTTTGCTGTGTCCAATAATTACTGTAATGTATTAGCCCATGTGTGGGTATAAATAAACAATCAATCAATCAATCAATTATTATTAAGTATTATTTTGAAGAATCATGTACCTCATTAAGTTCGCCTTAAAACATCCTTGTGATATTTCCTCTCATGTTAATTCTTAAATTACATTATTTTGCTGTGTCGAATAATTACTGTAATGTCTTAGCCCATGTGTGGGTATAAATAAACAATCAATCAATCATTAAGTATTATTATTATTATTTGTATTATTATCACACACACACACACACACACATACTCCACATTTCCCGTTCGCACACATAAACACACATATTACATGCATAAGACACAATAACAGCATATAGCATTCACACACACACAGTTAACATGCACACACAACACATATTAACAGCAACAAGCGCTTCATACATGCATGGAACTTACCTGCATTTAACATATACACACACACACACACACACACACACACACACACACACACACACACACTATATTCTAGACGACGCTCTCTTCCATTAATTTGATAGGCAACTACACAGACATTTAGACCAGACCCATGCAGCGGAGCACCACCTCTGCAATTCACCTAGATATCGTGTCCCAATGTCCAGGTGGCAAGCACAACGGACGTGCAGTTAAATATTAATTATATATCCCCGTAGAAGCGAAGGTTAATTCTATGGTCTGTTGAGAAAGGTAGGGAAAGGAACTTGCTTGGAACCGCAAATTGAGGGGAGAGGATACGAATGTGAAGAAGATGAATGTACGAAAGTATAACACGGATGGAGATACACTACACATTTTAATGACAAGTATTTTTATTTGATTTTGAGTCTCTTATTGCATAAATAAAGAGAAAGAAATAGCAGTGATTTGAAACAACTTCGGACTATCAAGTGCTTCCTTTTAAGAATGTATTAAGTTCATCAGCAAGCTTTTGAATCTGACTATGGTTGATAAAACCTATATAATAAAAGCAGTTCAAGTAAAGGGAACGCATACACTCATAAGCCATAATAAACATACACATACACCCTTTTGGAGAGAAGCAGGAGTGACAAAACACAGCGTACTAAAGATGCACAAGAGCTACAACAACAGTGTAGGTCACAGACAGATAAAAAAGGTGCAAATTTTCTTGAATATTTCTGTAACGCGGACGAAATATTTGTAAACATTCCCTTTAAATATATTATGTCCAAGTCAGTGCTTTCCCACAATCTATGTTCACTGTTTCAAGGTTATCATATAGAAGTGTTCTTGATATTTGTGTCGGCTCTTGTACAATCACTTTTAAAATTCGTGCACTCCTATGTTTTTCTTTATGCCATCATAACTATCTGAATATATTTTTGGATGGAACTTGCTTTTCAGTAAATTGTATAGGCCTATGTAGTTTTGTAGTTGATGTAAACAAAAATATATTCATAATTCGTTTCCAGAAATATACTTACATAATTAGAAATAGGTGTAGTCCACAAATGTACACTCGCTCCAAGAAGTATCTGCACCTCTATGCTGATCATCTGGTGTGTACAGCTCGGTAGGGTTGGCACCTCTGCCTGCAACTATATCCATGTGTCAGAGAGGATCGTCTCCGACACATGTATATAGTTGCAGGCAGAGGTGCCAACCCTATCAAGCTGTACACACCAGATGATCAGCATAGGGGTGCAGATACTTTTTGGACCGAGTGTACGTCTTGAATATGAACAAGGACTGCAATGAACATGATCAGCACGGACACGGGCGGCTGTGATGTGACGGACGAGAATGATTGGCAAGTGATGGATGACGTGGCAGCCAATAATTCGCCACTCACTTTAAGGATGGGGTCGTGTTTTTATAATGACCATCCTTATGGGGCTTCTGGGAGCGTGTTTTTGTTTTGTTTTTGTTTTTTGAAGGGGTTTGCGAGGACGGGTTGATAAGCATAGAAACATGCAGGCTATATCTTAAAACATGAGGCATTGTTTACTCAATTTCTTAACAAATATTTAGGAGCCCAGTTGTGTTTAAAAAGGCAGTGACCTCATTGATCCTTTCAGAGAAGAATTTGATACTGACAATTATTATGTTTAACATTTAAAACAAATTGTATTTTCAATTTTAGGATACATTGATATGAATATGACACTATTTCTAAACTTGACGAACAATGTTCACTCCTCACACGAAACTAATGGGCCGAATGTGATGAAGAATAAAAAAACCCAACCATTATCATCCTCCTGCAACGAATTCTGGAAAGCCCCAGAGCCCTTTGCGGTGTATAATTTCAATAATACCGAAGGTAATATGATCGAGGATAGTTCCCCCGACGTGTAATTACCGGGGTCCTAACAAGGGGAGAGGGCCCACGTATACCCCGCACAACCTGATAGCTCCAGTGATTGATGGCTGGGCTGTGTGGGGAAGGTATAGTAGGAGGGTTTAAAGAGTGAGTATGGAGAGTGAGAAAGATGTGGGGAGTGAGAGGGGTGTAGGGAATGTTTGGTAGGTGTATAAGGAGTGTTGAGGGGGAGTATTGGGGATGATATACTCTTATAATTTTCTGGGGTTCTAACAAGGGGAGAGGGTCCACAACCTGATAGCTCCGGGGATTGATGGCAGGGGTATGTGGGGAGGTAATTAAAGTGATAAGGGTTTGCTTTAGGGCGTGAGTGGGAGGGCTTGAGGGAGTGGCAGGGATGTGGGGAGCGAGTGAAAGTGGTCTGTGGATAAAAGGGGTGTTTGGGGTGAGTGGTATGGGAAAAAAGAGATGAGGAGGAATGTGAGGGATGATCTGCACATGTAATTACGTGGGTCCTAACGTAGACCCCGCACAACTTTATAGTTCCGGTAATTGATGGCTGGGGTGTGAGGGGAGGTCAGTGGGAGGGATGTTGGCAGTGAGTAAGAAGGGTGTAGGGAGTGACTGGAAGTGTTAGAGGGAGTAAATAATATAGAGTGAGTGGGAGGGGTGTAGGAAGGCAAGTCGAGTCCTTGGGCGAGTGGGAGGAGTGAAGGGGGATAGCAAATTTGGGTATTGGGAGTGAGTGTGGGCGGTGTAGGTAGACAAGTGGGAGGGCTGTAGGAAGGTAAGTGTGAGCAGTGTGACGATGGTACAACTGTAATTCGAGAGTAGTAGTGGTATAGGGTGAGAGGGGGAGGAGTATTAAGGATGAAATCGGTGAAATTACCGTGGTCCTGACAAGGGGAGAGGGCCCACGTAGACCCAGCACCACCTAATAGCTCCGGTGATTGATGGCTGAGCTGTGTGGGGGAGGATTGTTGGGAGTGAGTGGGAGTGGTAGGAAGTGACTGGGAAAGTTAAAGGAAGGAGAGAGAAGAGTTCAGGGACTGAGTGATTGGGAAGGGTGCAGGGAGGCGAGTGGGAGGGATAGGGAGTGAGTGTAAGTGGAACGGCTGTATAGAGGGAAGAAGCATTGGTAGGAAGTAGGTATCTTAAATATTGAGGGACATACTGTAAACAGCTATTTGGGATATAAAGAGAGATACAGAGGGGTGTAGAGATAAAAGGTACATCTATATATATATATATATATATATATATATATTTCACTAGACTTAACAAGCACACCAGACATTTTTCCAAAACATCTAAAATACCTATAATGTGCCTTGATATTGGCTCTCTGTCTCTCTTTCAATCTTTGGAGGAGACACTGGTTACGGTCAGCTTTGCCTTTTGTCTCCTCCATACACATTAAAAAAAAAGTAGTTATTAGGGAGCATCTAGATGTCAGATGTTGAAGGTGTTTAGAGTGTGTGAACTGAGAGATGTACAGAAGGAGAAATATACAAAAGGAATGACAGAGTGGAGAGTTGCAGGGAATAGCAGAAAGAGTGAGGGGGTATGCAGTGTGAGGGAGCACTATAAGAAGTCAGTGGGAGTGGGAAAGTGTAAATAGCAACTGGAAGAAATGTAGGAATGTAAGTGGGAAAAGTGCAGGAAGAGAGTGGAAGGAACTAACCTGCACTTAACACACACACACACACTACACTATAGCAATAGTTAGCCAGTAAGAGACCATCACCTGTGTATCTTAATAACATACAATTAAATTACATTTTAAAGGTATACAATAAGAATAGTGGGCTGTTGTTCAGAAACACCTAATTTTGAGCAATCACTGTTTTGAATACCATAAGCTAAAACAAATATTGCTATGTATTAGATTATTAGCATGTAATAACCAGTTTACACTTTTTTGCACAGTACATTTATATTGCATAAAAGTGTATTATAGTTGTTCATAAACTTGTTAACAATCGCTATAGTTTAACATCAAATAGTGCAAATATTACTACTAATACTACTACTGGTGCTACTACTACTACTACTACTAATAATAATAATAATAATAATAATAATAAAGTAGATGTGCCGTTTTGCCCAAAATCAAAACGGCATACCCAACTCTGCGATGGGTCACCATCATCACTACTAGTCACTATCACCATTACTATCATCAGCACTACTACTATTACAGTCATCACTACTAATCTTACCATCATCACTACTCTCATCATCACTACTACTGTCATCATCACTACAACTTTCACCATAATCACTACTACTCACCATCATCACTAATACTGTCACCATCATCACTACTGTCATCATTATCACTACAACTATCAACATTGCTTGTCACCATCATCACTACTATTATGACCATCATCACTACTACTAGTACTGTCACCATCATATCTAGTACTGTAATCATCATCATCACCACCATCATCATCACTGCTGTCCCTAACGGGGCACACACACACAAAACGCCATCATCATTGCTTGGGAATAGGTACAGGGTGGGGGGTCCTGAGGGGGGGGGGGGGTCTAGTTGAGGGGGGGGGGACCATATTTTAGACCTAAAATCATAACTATTGCACAAATTAAAAAAAAATCAAACTTTTGTGTGTGTGTTGCACACAGGAAATAGGTACAGGGGGTCCTGGGGGTCCTGAAAGGGGGGGGGGGGGGATTTTGTTTAGGACCTAAGATCATAACTAGTGCACAAATTTAAAAAGCAATTTTTTTAATTACCGTCGAATTCACACACCGAAGGTTCGTGTGAAGTTTGGTGAAAATCCGTCAAACGGTCTAGGAGTTCTCGGACGGACAGACAGACAGACGGACAGACAGACAGACAGACAGACATTTCGGTTAGCATGTACCACTATACGGGGGGCGATAGTAGACGTGCTGTTTCGAAAATCAAAATGGCATACCCAACTCTGCGAAGGGTTACCATCATCACTAATATTACCACAATTTTTACTACTACTATCATCATCACTATAATTGTCACCATCATCACTAATACTACCATCATCACTAATATTACAACCATCATCACTACTACTATCATCATCACTACAATTGTCACCTAATGTGAACTAAACTAACTTAAACTAACAAATGGGGGCGAGTTTTTTTTCGCCCCCTGAACGATAGCGTTCTGTGTGAGTGCACACAGAACAACATCATCATTGCTTGGGAATAGGTAGAGGGTGGGTGGGGGGGGGGGGGGGGGGGGGGGGGGGGTTGAGGGGCGGGGGGCGTTTTGCCCAAAATCAAAACGGCATACCCAACTCTGCGATGGGTCACCATCATCACTACTAGTCACTATCACCATTACTATCATCAGCACTACTACTATTAGTCATCACTACTACTCTTACCATCATCACTACTACTCTCATCATCACTACTACTGTCATCATCACTACAACTTTCACCATGATCACTACTACTCACCATCATCACTAATACTGTCACCATCATAACTACTGTCATCATTATCACTACAACTATCATTATTGCTTGTCACCATCATCACTACTATTATGACCATCATCACTACTACTAGTACTGTCACCATCATATCTACTACTGTCATCATCATCACTACCATCATCATCACTGCTGTCACCATCACTACAACTACAACTATCATTACTAATAATATTACCACCATTAATACTACTACTATCATCATCACTACAATTGTCACCATCATCAGTACTACTACCATCATCACTAATATTACCACCATCATCACTACTACTATCAACATCACTACAATTGTCACCTTCTAATGTCAACTAAACTAACTTAACCTAACAAATGGGGGCGAGTTTTTTTTCGCCCCCTGAACGATGTTGCTCTGTGTGAGTGACACACAAAGAACACCATCATCATTGCTTGGGAATAGGTAGAGGATGGGGGGTGGGGGTTCTGATGGGGAGGGGGGGGTCTGGTTGAGGGGGGAGGGGGGGGGGGGCTGGTGCAAAACCATATTTTGGCCCTAAGATCATAACTATTGCACAAATTCAAAAAATCTGTTTTTAATTACCGTCGCATTCACGCACCGAAGGTTCGTGTAAAGTTTGGTGAAAATCCGTCAAACGGTCTAGGAGTTCTCGGACGGACAGACAGACAGACGGACAGACAGACAGACAGACATTTCGGTTAGCATGTACCACTATGCGGGGGGGGGGGGGGGGGCGATACCACTCTGCTTACGCAGAGTTGATAATGGCAATTAAAGAGAGGTATATACCGGTAGATAGTCTGGTGAAGGTTGATGTTGAATATAACCATTACTTATATATTTGACAAATATTCCCACTAGTATATTTATGTTCATATTATTCATAATATCAAAATTTAAGATTATTTATATATTTAGAAATACTCCAAGGTCATGCACAAGTTAAGATCAACCTTTTGAAGCGAAGATTATCCAATATATTCCTCGCACATTTGCATATTTTTTTCTTAGGGTAGTTTAGCAAAGTGTTCATATAAACATTAATATTAAAGTGTGAACCGGTCGTTATAGAACCTGTCTGTTGCTTTAAACTGGACACACTTCTCTCTCTCTCTCTCTCTCTCTCTCTCTCTCTCTCTCTCTCTCTCTCTCTCTCTCTCTATCCATCTAATTACATTCAAATGTGTTTTATTTTAAAGGTGGGGGCGCAGGGGTTGAGATAAACATGGAAAGATAATCGCCAAGCTGTACATAATTAGCTTGCAAATGCAATGGCACTGAAATAATTATTAACAATGGTATGAAGGATTTTGTGGATCGTCTATATCGGGCCTGTGACGTCACAAGAGTGTAAGTCCACCATCCAATCTAGGATAAGGATACTGGTGTGACGTCACTATGACGTCACAGGCCCGGTATAGACGACCCGCAAAATGCTTTATACCATTGTTAATAATGATTTCAGTGACATTGTATTTTACAAGATTATTATATGCAGGTTGGCGATTATTTTTCCATGTTTACCTCAACCTATGCGCCCCCACCTTTAAAGTACTTTGAATTCAGATACCATACTATAACAGAAACACAAACAACAAAGACAAAACACACGATCTCAACTGAAAGAATAATGCTTAAGTGCCGCCATGCACGTAGACGGTATCTATATACAGTAAGCCTTATGCACCTGTGTATAAAATAGGGACATAACAGGACACACACACACACACACCGACACACAGTCAGACCGTGGTGGAGGGCGGACGTGCTTGAGACAGCTGATTCAGCCAGCGCCTGTTTGGTGGTTTGGTATTTTTGTAGCGTTATGTGTTGTCCTTTTGTTTATTAATAATAATTTAAATGCAATTAGTGAATATACTCCCTAGTTAAAAAAGGTGAGAGTTGAGTTTGATTTGAGTAAGAAAGAAAAAGTAATGGATATTCCCACCGAAACTTGTGGAGACGAACAGGTGTAAACAAAGGCCAGCTGGCAGTATGGCCAGCGGTGGGAGGAACCGGCTCAGCCTGCCCCCAAGCAGGGTAACCAGAGACCCTTATGATCGTGATCATGAGGGATTTGATATTTCAGGGTTCTCAGAGGAGGGAGTAGCAATATCTGCATTTGCGGTGAGGTTGAATAAACTGGAGCGGAAGCTAGAGGAACAGGAGACAAAAAGCTTAGATTATGAACGAAGAGAAAAACGGATGGCAAACCAAATTGGTATTCTGAAGGATGAGAATTACGTGTTAAGGGTTTGTATTAGCGAAATGCAGGAAGAAATGGACAGGATGAAGAAAGATATGAAGGATGTTGAATTAAAGAAGGAGGAGGTAAGGAATTTGAAATTTTCGGAGATAGTAAAGGAGCAACAGATACATAGGCAGGGAGGTAACTTTGAAAAGGATGTAGTTAAGGTAATTAGACAGAAGGAAAATCTAGTGAGGGAGACTGCTGGAAGAAAGAAATGTATTGTGATAAGAGGAGATAAGGAGAAACACAATGTAAAGAGAGAGGAGAGAAGTAGGATAGAGAGAGACCGAGTGAGGGAGATTCTACAGGTAGTGGACGAGGGTGTGAGAGAGTGGGAGAATGAAATTGAAGACATGCATAGAATTGGAAAATATAAACAAGAGTCTAGGCCAATGAAAGTGCAGTTTCGCACAGTAGGAATAGTAGAGGAAATCATGAATAATAAATGGAGGTTGAAAGATAAGGATTGTCTGAAGCATATTTACATCGAAAAAGACTTGGACTTAGATGAAAGAAACAAAATGAAAAGTTTGAGGGATGAGGTGAAGGAATTGAATGCCAAAAGAACAGAACAAGAAGTGGATTTGTTTTATTGGAGACTGGTAGGAACGAAGAAGAGGAAATGGTTCATCAAAAGCCCACAGAGGAAGACGGAGGGGCAAACAGAGAACTGTCGGACAGGGGAAGCGAGTACCAGTACCGAAGGACAGGAGGGAGAGACTGGTGTAAACCAGGAACAAGTGAGAGGAACAGAGCAGGTGGAGAGCACAGGGGAGCAAGGGAGAGAAGGTGGAGTGGAAGCGGGGGGGGAGTAGAGTCTGGGAATATCAGGGAAAGAGAAAAAAAGAAAGGTGTAAGAAGGGGGGAGATGAAGCTGATGTATAGTAATGTGGATGGCTTGCTGTCTAAGAAATTAGAATTGAATGACTATATTGAGAAATATAAACCACATATTATGTGCTTAGCAGAAACAAAGTTGAGAGGTGGTACTGAATTGGGAGTGTTGGGATGGGAAGGGTATAATGTGTGGAGAAAAGATAGAGAAGGAAAAGTGGGCGGTGGAGTGTTAATAATGACTGACAAAAATATAGAAGCAAGTGAGATTAACCTAGGCAATAATAGATCAGAAATTATAGCAGTGACAATAAAAGACAAGGACAATAAAGCAACTGATATAGCAGTGGCTTATATACCACCACAAACTAGAGCATGGAAGCGGGATAAATATGATCAACTAATCACGGAATCTCTAGATGCACTAAAAATACTTTTTAATAGGAGAAATAAATTACTATTAACAGGTGATTTCAATTGTAAGGAAGTCAATTGGAAAGGGTTAGATTGCGGGAAATAATAATGAATCTTGGGGCAGTAAATTACTGAATCTAGTAACAGAAAACATGTTAACACAACATGTTAGAGAAAACACACGAATCAGAGGGATGGATGAACCATCCAGGCTAAACCTAGTCTTCACCAGTGATCCACATGATGTTAGAAAGATAAATTATCGTTGTCCCTTGGGAAAAAGTGATCACAAGATATTAGAAATGGAGATGGATTTGGGAAAAAATGAGGAGAGAAATGAAGGACATAAAATATATAGATACAATTATGCTAAAACTGATTTTAAATCATTGAAACATTATTTCCAAAGTATAAATTGGAAGGAACTAGAGAGCCTGGAAATGGTTCAAGACAAATATAGACTTTTCCTGAAAGTATATGAAGAAGGGATACATAAATATGTCCCAAGGTTCCAATCAGGGGTAAAGAAGGAAAAAGAATGGTTCAATATAAGATGTAGATGTAGATGCACAGGATAGAAGAAACCGAGCCTGGAATATAGCACGGAAGAGACATAGTGAAAATAACTGGAATAAGTACAAGGAGAAAAGAAATGAATACGTAAAGATACGACGCGAGGAACAATATAAATATGAAAGGAATATTGTAGAGAAGTGCAAAAATGAGTCAAAACTATTTTATAGATTTGTAAATGGAAAAATAAAAACAAAAGAAGGTATTGTCAGACTAAGAGTTGGAACAAACAGCTATGAGAAAGATAAAGAATTGTGTGAAGTTATGAATGAAAAGCTTCAGTCAGTGTTTGTAAAAGAGGAGGCGTTTATAGAACCTGATAGAGAAATGAGAACACCACAGATGCCTGAAATGAAAGTGACAAAAAGTGAAGTGCTGAAATTGATGCAGGATTTGGACGTGAGGAAATCAATGGGACCAGATAGAGTGGCTGGATGGATCCTCAAAGAATGTGCGGAAGAGTTAGTGGAACCAATCTATGAAATCATCAAATCTTCACTGAATGAGGGAGACCTGCCAGTGGAATGGAAGAGAGCTAACATAGTACCAATTTACAAAGGAGGAGACAGAGAAAATCCGCTTAACTACAGACCGGTGTCCCTCACCAGCATTGTTTGTAAAATTTGTGAGAAAATTATAAGGAAAAAGTGGACACACTTCATTGAGGGACAGGGGGTGCTTAGCGAGAAACAGTTTGGATTCAGGGAAGGGAGATCTTGTGTATCTAATTTATTAAGCTTTTATAGCAGAGTTGTAGATGTTACACAGGAGAGAGAGGGATGGGTTGACTGTGTTTACCTGGACCTGAAAAAGGCCTTTGACAGGGTGCCTCACAAAAGGTTATTGTGGAAATTGCAGGTTGTTGGAGGTGTACATGGTAGGATGTTAAAATGGATGGAAAACTTTTTAATAGGAAGAGAAATGAGGACCATGATACGAGACGAATATTCACAGTGGAGGAGTGTGACGAGCGGAGTACCACAGGGATCAGTGTTGGGTCCGATAATGTTCCTACTTTATGTAAATGACATGTCAGAAAACTTGAATAGTCATATGAATATGTTTGCAGATGACGCTAAGATCATGAAGAATGTCACCTGTATAGAAAGTTGTCAGGATCTTCAAAAGGACCTAGATGAGTTGCACAGATGGAGCCAAACCTGGAAAATGAGTTGCAATGCAGAAAAGTGTCATGTTTTGGAAGTGGGAACAAGTGAGATAAGGCCAAGCTGGGAGTACAAATTAGGAATTGAAATAATCGGCAAAACACGGCATGAGAAGGACCTTGGAGTGATTATACAAGATGATCTATCCCCGGAGAAGCATATTAACATGATCATTGGAGGAGCATATGGAATAATAACCAATATGAGAGTGGCATTTAACTATTTGGATGAAGAAATGTTAAGAAACTGATAATGACTATGATAAGACCAAGATTAGAATATGCAGCAGTGATATGGTCACCACATTTGAAAAAGCATATAAACAAATTAGAGAAAGTCCAAAGGATAGCAACGAAGATGATCCCAAGATTGAAGGAGTTGACATATGAGGAAAGACTTAAGACACTACAACTGCCTACCTTGAAAGAGGGAAGGGAACGAGGCGACTTAATAACGATGTTCAAGGGAGTAAAAAGTTTGGAACGAGTAGATTGGGAAGATCTATTCGTGAGGGATAATGGAAGGACAAGAGGGCACGAGTTTAAGCTGAGGAAGGGCAGATGTCGTAAGGACACAAAGAAATTCAGCTTCCCATATAGGAGTATAGAGACTTGGAACAACTTGGAGGAGGAGGTGGTGAGAGCGAGGAACATTAACATGTTCAAATCTAGGTTGGATAAAAGTAAATATGGAAATAGGGCAACATAAGTTATGATATGTTAGTCCAAAATACTGGGAACTGGGAATATCCATTACGATACTTGTCTAAGTAAAATGGATTGATTATAAAGTAACTAAGACAGGACAACACGAGCGCTGCTCAATTCCTGTAAACTACAAATAGGTAAATACAAATAGGTAAATACACACACACACACACACACACACACACACACACACACACACACACACACACACACACACACACACCGTAACAAAACAAAGCCATTAAGTGGGGTAATAATTCACAAGTATATACCACCCCCACGACGAATATGTCTCCTTGTCTCCCCTTTCACGACATTCTACGGCCCTTACCTCACTCCAGGGGTTTACTCAGGACACGGATAATAATGCCAGGGACTTATCTTGGCAAAACACGATAGTACTAAGGAATGAGCTTCTTACTCGTGTTTATTGGAGCGTTAAACATTACTGGACTAAACTTTAGCTGTGTGAGAGTACCATATGAAAGTTGCCATGTGAGAAGGAAGAATTTGGAAGCACGAAGATACGAGGAAGTAATTGTTGACGTTATTAGAATATTAATAGAATATTTTCATCAGTTGTGGATGTAAATTTGAGAACACTTATAAGGTCAGCTAGTATAAATCTTTGAATTTTTAAAGGCTACTTCTGAAACATTTAAAATACAATAAATCGTTGTATTGTCTCGTTTGAGTCATATGGTGGTATGCATTTTATTTAACTGTATGTATTTTATTTAGCATAGTTGAAACAATGATTAGTAACAGATGGGCACTAGAAGATTAATGTATCAGAAACTATAACCAACCTTTTAAGCTTTGAGCAAGATTGTGTAAAGAAACTTAAAAACTTAGATTTGACACTTTAATTACTAATATACCATTACATATCTGAATTAATTCAATTATCAGTAGATTCAATAATATGAAATAGCAGATCCATATTGAATTCCTTATTGATTATAGTGTAATGAATAAACAGTGAAAACTCCATAAATTTGAGCAAATAATACAAACAAAATAGGAGAAATTTGAAGATAATTATGCAAAACTATAAAGCAAATTAAAAGAACTAGTATATATACAGTATATATATATATATATATATATATATATATATATATATATATATATATATATATATATATATATATATATATATATATATATATATATATATATATATAATAGTAATTTTTATTCAGTTAGCATTTTACAATGTTGGTACCGTACCACATAATATGTTACAAATATGACATGTACCAGCTTTGCTTCATTCCAACTAAGGATAGCCCAACAAGGCCGTTAGGCGTATTTCTATTAGGGTCCTAGTATATATATATATACTGTATATATATATATACTGTATATATATATATATATATATATATATATATATATATATATATATATATATATATATATATATATATATATATATGATAAAGGCCGATGAACTTACAATGAGAGGTAAGCGAAGATACGACGATAACAAATTACGAATAAAGCCAGTATGTTAAACAAAAAATAGACAAAAATAAAAATAAAAAAATAAAAGACGTAAAGCTTAGGAATATTTTGAAGGTGGGGGAACACACTGAGTCAGTCACCACAGCTCAGCGAGGTGCAGAGGAAACCTGTTGCATTTAAGGAGAGAGAGAGAGAGAGAGAGAGTATATTTACACCTACTTCTTTCTACATTCCAGGTAAGAGTTTGCGACCGTTCAAGTGTGGAAGGCAGTCGTTGCATGAGAACTTCGTAAGTACTTGTACTGTATTCTATTAGCTTAACTGTTACTAAATAGTTTTCATTGTAGAGTAATTTTAAATGTTATGGTTTATCATTTATATATACTTTTTAGGTTTTGTTTTAATTGGGAGGACATAAATCTCAATGGTGCTGTAGAGATAAGTAGATTGTGATTCAGTAGCCATAATGAGGACTAACCTTTATTAATGGTGACAACGTTTCGTTTTCTTATGATTTGCCAAGTTATATCTTGATGAAGCTATAGAAAGCAAACTCTTGTCCACATTAATATAGCCATGTCGCATCAGCGTGTTTTAGTCACAGCTAAGTATATGAATGAATTAAAGAAGGGAAAGCATTGTAAAGCCTAACAATGATAAATCCGCTAGACACCATCTATCAGAAAATTATGAGAAATATTATTTAATGATATTGTAAGTATAGCGATAGACACAATGTTAAGTAACTAACAACGCATGCACACACACCCACACACACACACACACACACACATATATATATATAAGCAATTTCATTTAGCGTAGACTTAACTTGGAGTTGGTGGACTGGAAAGGTATAACAAATCATCTCGAGAGGCCTGTCTGTATTACACCTGTACGATCTATACATTTCGATTAACTGTCACCAAATTGTATCAACTGGAATAACCAGACCTCTCAAACTGTAGAGCTTCAAGCAATTACCAATCCCTTACAAATTCTCACAAGCCAACCCAAACTATAGACTCTCCAGACCAAAGGTAACTGTTGTGCCTTCTGATCCCTGTTGTTCCCGAGCGGCATGACACTTGTTAGATTTGTGCCTGGACATTATTGGCTGGATTATCTCCACCATCGGGGAACGTGTCTCAGTGTGGGCCTTGTTCAGTTTTTTGTTTTTGTTCAAACAAGATAACACAATATAAAAATCCAGACCAAGACATTTATAGCAAGATAAACAAATAAGTAAGGCTTTAAACTAAGACAAAGAACACACCTGTCGTGTAATTGACTCTTGCTATTGGTTTCTTATTCTTAGTTTCTTGGATTTGGTCTTTTCTATTTATTATTATTATTATTATTATTATTATTATTATTATTATTATTATTATTATTATTATTATAGTAGGTTATATCATTCTGTGTCTTGCATATGATTTATTGGTTATTGAATTTGCTGTTCTTAGTTTCGTGCATTCAGTATCACTGCAGATTATACTACCGTAGATTCTTACCTAAACCACCACCAGATCACAGCACCTTACAACTCGATCCACATATACTGCAATACTACTATGTCGGTCTTTTACAAATACCTCTTCAACCTTAGGCAATCAACACTTCTCGCACCACTAGGTATATACATCATTAAATAGCCCATCATATTACACCACACCATACTTAGCCACTACCACATGATCAACATACCACCAACAGTCGCACACCTCACAACCAACCCCTCATAGCCCTTCTAACCATACCATACTATACCAAGCCACCACCATACCACAACCCCTCCCAACTATACGACAGTAAAATATACTGCACTATACTACCATATGGGTCTGTACTCACACCTCCCTATAACCTTCCTAACCCCAGGCCATCAACAACAACCTTCTAACCATACCATACTATACCAAGCCACCACCATACCACAACCCCTCCCAACTATACGACAGTAAAATATACTGCACTATACTACCATATGGGTCTGTACTCACACCTCCCTATAACCTTCCTAACCCCAGGCCATCAACAACATGGAGGGGCCTATTCATCGAGGGAGTCCATTTATTAAACTATCACCTCCACCCTCGACCTTCCCATCACCATCTTCATCCTGCCCCTTGTTATCTTCATCCATGTTAAGCTCAGGACTTAATTTTTTACTTTAGCTACTGTTAGGTAATACTATCAGCTTAGTTAGTACCGATTACGAGTTGAGAAATCAATGAACACAATCGCAATATTCCTTTCAAATATGACGTCAACTTTGAATTGTTGTTCCGATATTATCAGCTTAGTAAACAATATTTATTGATAAAAGAAAGCAAATATTCCCCAATCCATTTCAATAACATAGCGACTATATGTGTTTCCATCTACATTAAACGTTGATATTCGGTCTAGAAAAGAACCCTTATCTTCATCAACCTTTTTCGGCTGTTCCATATCCTCCTACCATGGCTTCGTCGGTAATCTGTGCTCGGGTGCTGGTCTTATCCTCGCTTTCTTCGTTCCCCTCCTCGGCTTTTATCGATATATAATTAATAATTGTATAATTTGTCTTGCTTTTGAAATATTCAATAACATTATAATTTTTCTTTCTTGTGTTACCTTTAGTTTCTGCTTAAGCATTGCCATATGAGTAATATCTTTAAAAATAGGGTAGTTAACAGGCTGAGGTCCTTTTGTTAACTTTTGAGTGTTCTTGTCACAGGCCTTTCTCTCCCCACCCGTTCCCCTAAAAAAAAAATCGTTTTACTAATTACAAAAACCGTATTAAAGCAAGCATTTCTATAATTCTTTTTTATCAGTCACCAACGATCAAGTACAAACAGTTACAACATTCATCGTTGGCATTGTGTTCCTTTATATTTATGTTTGTAAAGTAAGTAACGGTAGCTCAATTGCAAGTATGCTATTATATTTTATAATCTAATTTCAGCGTTCGTCATTATTATGCAATTATTCAATTTTAACTTCATCTTCAACTAGAAATTCCAATTAGTGGCACAATAGCAAAAGTATCTTCATTATCATATCTACCTTCCAAGTTTATGTCGATCATTAATTATTTATGACAATGCCTACCAAATTTGCCAATTCATTTACTCTTCTTCTGTTTGCTATTTTCATCCACAATAATTTCCTATTGCTATATTCATTCAGTTTCATCAGCAGCTGACAGCATCACTAATTCAGGCCATCACTACTTAATAGCTTCCAGCACTGAATTTATTATATATTATACAACTCTAAATTTCATTTTTTGTTTGTGTTTTTTGTTTTTTTATTTATGCAAAAAACAACTTTGGGGTTTTCAAAGAAACCTAGTGAAATGTTTAAGGTGGTAGTTTATATATATACAGTATATATATATATATATATATATATATATATATATATATATATATATATATATATATATATATATATATATATATATATATATATATTTACTGTATATATATATATATGTATCGTCAACCGTCATCCATCTACAGTATATCATCACCATCCAACTTTTTCTTTATATCTCTCATGTATTGTTAATATCAATTACTTACCTTTATAATCCATCTTGTTCTCATCATCCATCTATCCTTTTCTTCCATGTATCATCATCATAATCATCATCATCATCATCATCGTTATCATCATCATCATCATCAACAACATCTTGTATTATTACTCACCACCCCAAATAACCACAATTAACCCCAGTCTCATTATCCTTCTGAATATGAGCTGAACACAGAAACAGTGGAGCTTCTCTTCCCTCATCATTTATTACAGCCACCACAACTACTACAATCTGCCACACCATCTCACCACAATTTCCTCTAAAATCTGAAACCCACACTCTCCTTTTCTCCCCTCATTTTTAATCCCGCTAATCCTGCCCTCCTCCTCTCCCTCTTACTCATATTTTCTTTTCCTCTTTTGTTTTGTTTCGTATATTTTGTATCTACAATTATTTGATCTATCTGTTCCCTTTTGTGTTCTTATTTATATTTTCGTATCATATCTTCGCCACTTCCGGTCTTCTTAGTTGTTATTGCTGCGTCTGATATCATATCGAGTTTTTGTTCT